>MU697017.1:37984-65085 GCA_026770625.1 Nicotiana glauca | reverse complement strand
ATATATAATCAAAACAACATGAAAATGTGATTATTTAGGGCGTGATCATAGTCAAATTCACCTATTATCAGTAAGAATCGAGGATCTCATCCTCCCCCCTCCTCCCTCGCGAGTTCCTGTCATTCCTTGAAAAGTGGAACCTAGCTCGTAAGTTCCTCTGCTTTTTGAGTATTTTGAATTCCTTTTGGATTTTTGTTCTTTTTTCTCATCGCCTGGTTCTAGCATTGTGCAACAGTTACCCAATTCCCCAACGTAGTTCCCCACTTCAAAGAGTGGGTCGAGGTGATCTACAAACAGCTATAGTACTTTGAGCGTGAATGGCGCGAACACTCAAAGGGCAAGTCAGAGGCCCGTTCCCATGGTGAGTGTTCTCCCCCCGATCATGTTTCCTTTTATATTCAACTGTCATTTTTACCAAGTCCCTCTCTTTCTTTCGCGGGTTTTCCCAAGCCACTAAGCTCCAGCCATTGTACTAGGACAAGGCTTCGTCCTCACCCGCTAAACCCTCTATTTTGAGACAGGCTGAGTTCAGTGCAAAAGAAAGAGGAGAAAAGAGATGAAAGAGGAAGTCTTTGGGTTCCCCGGACGTGGACGTCGAGTGTAGAAAGAAGAGGGTAGTGGTCCGGGTCCGAAAGAGCAACCAGAAGAGTACCTGGGCTAGGGTACCAAACCCCGAATCCCTTTACTAGCTCAAGGACTACCCTGAAGATGACGGCTTTGAGTTCGTCGCCTATGGGCCGACCATTGATAAGGAAGAGCAGGCAGCATCTGAGGGAAATGATTGGGAGATAGCCCAATGGAAATCCAGTGGTTACGACCTCCTAAGAAGCTACTCCTGCTCGGAGAGAAGCCACCAGTATCATTGACATCATAGAGTCATCGTCTCACACAAAGTCTTTATTTGACGAGGTTCAATCCATCAAAGAGAAACCAAACGAGACATCACGAGCCATAGACGAGGCCCTCAATTTGTTCTTTAAGGGAGTGGACATCAGTACATTGGAGTACTACTCGGGGTTCGATCACCTGGAGATCCCAAAAAAAGATGTGTCGTCGGAGTAAGGCGGGCCGAGCGCGAGCTTGAAGCTGGTGAAGCAGTTCCTCACCCCGAGCTTGGATCCTGACCGCAAAAGAATGGTCATGTTTACAATCCTGGCGGATACCCGGGTGTTGTCCAGATCGGTTAAAATTGCCAGCTATCTTCGCTGCTTGGTGATCGAAGAGGATGAGGCAAAGATGAACGAGATAAATGCGTCGAGCCTTTTCAACGAGGAACAATAGGCTATGAACCTGGTATGCTTCTCTTTCTTTGTTTCCTTTGTATAGCTCATTTAACCTTAGCGATCTTCATGATCTCAACAATTTGTTTCTCAAGCCTTGATGTTTCATCATGAAAGCATCCTTCGGTCTCAGATGGAGGTGAGCCATCTCGAGTTTAAGCTCAAAGATCAGGTTCAACAAAAGGACATGTACAAGATCTCAGTAAGCAAAGAGACGAGGCCCTAAAGAACCTCCCCATCCTTCAAACTGAGCTAGAAAAAGCTTAAAAAGGCCTAATCGGTGAAATGGGAGTATGCCATACTGGTAAAAAAGTTAAGGATATTTTAGATTAATAATGAGAGTTTAAGAGTAGTAGCTAATTCCGCAACCTTGTAGGTCCAAGAGAGGATAGACCTGATCGACTAGCTCTGGGCCGAGATAAACGAGCTCAAAGCTTTGGCCGAGGAGTTGAGGAGCAGGATGGATCTTCTGGCCCTGAAAAAGGAGGCTACAAAAGAGGAGTTGACATTGGTCAAGGACTAGCTAGTGTATTGAAGGATAAGGCCAACATATGGTCTCGGCTGAATGATGAGCTCCGAGCACAAATGGGTTCGGCCGTCTCAAAATGGGACGCCCTCGGCCGGGAGTATACTGCATTGAAGTCCAAGTTAGAGGTAGCTTCAATCGATTTCTCCGAGTTCCAGGATATGCTAGTCTAATGCAAGAATGACGTAGAGATAGCCGAGGCTAAAGAGATATATGAACCCTAGGGTTCCGGTAGTGAATCGGACTCTGGTGAAGATTAGATGGAGATGACTTAGTTTATTTTTTGTTTTCTCTTGTACACATTTTTTTTTATTTTGAGGCTGTTTTTCCGTGTGTTTGTAAATATGTTTGGAATATCCAAAAATTTCCCTTCGAATATACTATGTATTTTACTTTTCAGTATTCGTTTGCAACTATTTATATAAAGAATGCCATTAATGCCTTAGCAAAAATTTGGACATAATTTAGAGTGCTCATTCTCCTAAAACCCAAATAAGGCATGGTTTAAATACCAGCTTTGAGTTGTTTAGGCTACGGAATATGTGATAAAAACAAAGACTTTAAGATACTTGAATGTTTAGATTGGACACAATGGTGTTTTGCCGAGGGTGGCCTTTTAAAATAAATTTTAATCATGTGTAAGGACCTTACTTTCTAAGTATAGACTTATACATCTCCGAGCCGTTTTAAGTTGGTTGTAGCCTTTCATGTGTGGGCCCTACCTAATAGGCTCGTGGCCTTTGGGATTTGATAGCCTGAGCTATCCTATTTTATTATCAAACAATAGTCCTCGACTTGGGGAGGCTCGTGGGCTCAAGAATTTTGGACCCATTATTTGTTCTAAACAACTTAACGAATATATCAATGGTGCAAATTCAAAGTGATGAAATATAGAGAGCAAATTTCATTCATTATTTTAGATGTAGAGTACATGATCGAAGGCTCGAAGGATTTCTGCCATGGCATGAATGAACTACACGAGTACATTTCGTTTGACCTTTTGACCCTTATAATGAATTCTAACACTCAAGCCTTGGCTTTTAATATCAAATAAAAATGCCTTTTAAGGATCCTAACTTAGGGTGTAATGGCTCCCCAAGCATTCGAGACTGAGCTCAAATACTATCGGTCCAGTACGGGTGGTCAAGAATTCCGGTATCAGGCCTGTCTTCAAAACTAAGGTAGCACGTATTACTGTTGCCTCATTAAAAACCTTACTGCAAAACCCAGTTAGGGAAAAACCGGTCCAAGGAAAAAAGAGTACAACACGTGGTTTTAGACCTAATTGTCAAATTTATCCTTGACCAAATACCTGCATGAGTTAGTCCAAAGCATAAAATTTTTTAAAGGAAGTTGTGTTCATACCTTAGCAGTAGTATCATTTTAAGTGTGCTACATTTCAGTTGTTCAGTAGTTGTACACAGTTCCCTAACTCGAGCTTATATGAACCTCTCCCGATTATACCAGCAACTCTATATGGACCTTCCCAGTTCGAGGCTACTTTCCCATTGTTAGGGTTCTTGGTGTGTAGCGTAACATTCATTAATACCAAGTCCACGACTTGAAAATGTCGAAGGTTAGCCCTAAAGCTGTAGTATATCACTATTCGCTGCTTTTGGTCAGCTAACTGGACCAGGGTGGCTTATCACCTTTCATCCAATAAGTCTAACCTTGGGGCCATGGCCTCACCATTTGACGTCTCGGTAGCGTACTGGAACCCTAGGCTTGGTTCCCCTACTTCGACTGGGATCAGAGCTTCCCGTTATAGATTAAAGAGAATGGGGTTGCACCAGTGCTTGACTTTGAAGTCCTTTGATATGCTCACAAGACTTCGGGCAAGATGTCTTTCCACTTTCCCATCGAATCGGTCAATCTCTTCTTCAAGTTTTGGAGTATAGTTTTGTTTGTTGACTCCTCTTGACCCATAACACTAGGGTAGTAAGGTGTTAACAAGATTTTTTTAATTTTGTGGTCTTCGAGAAACTTACTTACCTTGCTGCTGACAAACTGCTTCTCATTGTCATAAGCGATCTTGGCTAGTATCCCGAATTAGCATATTATATGATCCTAGATGAAGTCAATGACCTCTTTCTGCCAAACCTTTTCGAATGCATTTTCTTCGACCCACTTGGCGAAGTAATCGGTCATGAGTAGTATGTATTGGGCTTTACCGGGTGCCAAGGGACCGACGATGTACATCCCTCATTTCAGAAATGTCCATGGCAATAGGACTGGGTGAAGCATTTCCCCTATTGATAAATCATCGGCGCGTGCCTTTAGCATTCATTACACCTTCGAACGAACTCTTTCGCATCCTTCTCTATCTCGTTCTAGTAATAACCGGCTCTAATCAATTTCCAAACCAGGGCTTCTGCTCCCGAATGGTTTCCACGAGTACCCTGGTATACCTCTCTCATGGCATAGTCCGTCTCTCCCGGTCCCAAGCACTTAGCTAGTGGCCCAAAAAAGGATCTTCTGTACAAGTTTCCCTCGACCAAGTTGAACCTAGTAGAATTAGTACGTAGGGCCCTTGACTTCTTGGGATCCGATGGAAATTTCCCTTTCTCTAGGTAGTCTATGTATTTGTTCCTCCAGTCCCAAGTTAATCTTTTCGAGTTCACCTCGGCGCGACCTTCTTCTACCACCAAGTTCATCAACTGTAGTACTTCTTCGGAGTCGAATTCGTCAGAGTCGACTGACGACCCTAAATTGGCTAATGCGTTAGCCTCATTATTTTGGTCCTGAGGTACGTGCTATAGAGTCCATTCCTTGAATTGGTGCAATTCCACCTACAACTTATCCAAGTATCTCCACATTTGTTCCTCTTTTACTTTAAATGTTTGGTTGACTTGGTTGATGACATGGAGGGAGTCATATTTAGCCTCAATTACTTTGGCCCCAGGCTCTTAACCCGTTCTATACCTCCAATCATAGTCTCATATTAGACCTTGTTGTTAGTTAATTTTACAGTTCTAATAGACTGCCTTATTACGTTACCCGTAGGTGATTCTAATACGATGCCAGTCCGGACCCCTTTATGTTGGAAGCACCATCCGTGAATAGGGTCTAGATCCCCAAGCTAGTCCCTTAAGTGAGTAGTAATTCCTTCTCAACCTCGGGGATCAACGCTAGTGTAAAGTCAGCCATGAAGTCCGCAAAAATCTGAGATTGTTTGGCGGTACGAGGTTTGTACTCGATATCGTACCCGCTAATTTCTATGGTCCATTTGGCACTGTCCCCAGAGCTTGGGTTTGTGCATAACATTCCTCAATGGGTACGAGGTCACGACACATATGGGGTGACATTTAAAGTATGATTTTCATTTCCTAGGCACACTTAATAAGGAGAGCGCTAACTTTTCTAAGTGTGGATACCTTGTTTCGACATCTCTCAGGGTTCTAATAACATAATGAATAGGAAATTGCATACCTTATGCTTGCTAGACCAGGACACCACTTACCGCCACCTCAGCAACTGCCAGTTAGAGGTATAGTTGTTCGTTCGCCTTCGAAGTGTGCAGCAAAGGTGGGCTGGATAGGTACCGCTTCAGTTTTTCTAAAGCTTGATGGCACTCCGGGATCCAAGAGAAGTCGTTCTTCTTTTTCAATAAGGAGAAAAACCAGTGGCTCTTATCTAACAATCTCAAAATAAACCGGCCCAATACAGTTATCCGCCCGGTTATTCTTTGTACAGCCTTAACGTTGTCAATTACGATAATATCTTCTATAGCTTTTATTTTGTCTGGGTTGTCTCATGAACTGAGGAACTTGCCCGAGCTTACCCCGAAAGTACACTTCTCTGGATTTAGCTTCATATTGTACATGCTCAATATGTCAAAGGTTTCCTACAAATATTTTAAATGGTCCTCTGCTAGCAGGGACTTAACCATAATATGGTCAATATAAACCTCCATTGATTTCCCTATTTGTTCTTCGAACATCCGGTTAACTAGGTGTTGGTACGTGGCACCAGCGTTCTTTAGCCCAAATGGCATCACGTAATAACTGTAAGTGTTGAATTTATGAAAGAAGTATTTTCTTGATCGCCCGGGTCCATATGAATTTGATTTTACCGGAAATAAGCGTCGAGAAAACTTAGCCTCTCGTGTCCGTCCATCGTGTCTATCACTCGATCGATGTTTGGCAAAGGGAATGAATCCTTCAAACACGTGTTGTTTAGATCCTTACAATCTACACACATTCTAAGTTTGTTTCCTTTTTAGGTACGACTACTACGTTAGCTAACCAATCTAGGTACTTAACTTCCCGGATGGAACCTATTTTCAAAAGTTTAGATAATTTCTCTTTGATGAACGCGTGTTTGATCTCGGACTACGGCCTTCTCTTTTGTTTGACCTTGTGGAACTTTAGATCTAGGATTAATTTGTGAGTGTTTACCTCTGGTGAGAACCCTGTCATATCTAAAAGGGACTAGGCAAAACAATCGGCATTAGCTTTAAGAAAATCAATAAGTTTTTTCCTGAGCTCAGGGGTTAATCCCGTGCCCAGGTATACCTTTCGATCTGATTGGCGTTCGATCAGTATAACCTGCTCCAATTCCTCAATTTTTGACTTAGTGGCATCGGTATCATCGGGTGCTATAAAAGATCTCGAGACGTCATAATCACCCTCTTCGTCCGCTATGTGCTCCTTCCATTTCTCCGGCCCGGTTGGGCTCGGGATCACTGATTGCTATTTGGTTTCCTTTACTTAGGACAGTTCCTTACTTTTTAATGTCGAAATCGTGGGCAATGGGATTACTTCATCGATAACGAACATCTCCTTTGTGGTCGGCTGTTCCCTGTCGACTATTTGGACTTCTCCCGGAGAGGAATATTTGAACGCTTGATGTAAGGTTGAAAGAACCGCTCTCATGTTGTGAACCCATGGCCTTCCGAATAAGGCGTTGTACCTCATATCCCCCTCGACTACGTAGAACTTTGTTTCTTGGGTGGTCCTGACAGTGTTCACTAATAAAGTTATTTCACCCTTCATCATCCTGTATCCATGTTGAATCCGTTCAACACCTGGACCGCCGGTACAATTTAGTCCAACAATCCCAGTTGTTCTACGACCGTCCATCGAATACGTTGGCCGAGCTACCTAGATCAATCAACACACATTTAACTCGAAATTTATTGATAAGTACGGATATTACCAGTTATTATTGTGAGGCTAGATGATTCCCTTGGCATCTTCATCGCCAAACGAGATGTCCCCTTCAGAGACATAATCTCGGGTGCATTTTTTCCTAATGATAGAAACTTTGGTACGCTTTATCATTGGCCCTTGGGGGACATCTCGTCCCCTAATGCTCATGTTGATCACGTGTTGGGGCTCCTCTTGTTCGACCTATTTGTTGGCGTCCCAGCTTCTAAAATGATTTTTGTCCCGTTCGCTTAAGAATTCTTGAAGATGCCCATTGCTGAATAATCGAGCTACTTGTTGCCTTAGATGTCGACAATTTTGTCCTATGACCGTGAGTACCGTGGTACTTACAAACCAAGTTATGGTCCCTCTGGGCGAGATCAGACTGCAATGGTCTAGGCCACTTGGTCTCTTTGATGCGTCCTGTGGCCGACACAATAATTGCAATATCCGCGTTGAAATTGTACTCCGATAATCTCGGTCCTTCCCTACTCCTGAGCGACCTGTCAAAACCATTTCTGCTCATCAGGCCTTAGTTGCTCGATCCTTGATCATTCTTGTCATTCCTAGTCGGGTGGCACCCAGTTCTGTTTCCCCTTCGATCCGATCCGTACTGCTAATATCGATCTTGGTCTGGTCTTGGCTCCTGGTCGATGATTCTCTTAGATATGACATTCGCTCTGTTGGGGTAAATAGACCCCAAGGGGGGCCCCAATTGGTCATCCTCAACTCTGATATTTGATTGATACCTGTTATAGACGTCGGCCCAAGTGACCGCCGGGTACTTCACCAAGTTTTGCTTTAATTAATGAGAAGCCACGGAACTTAGGAGGTTTAGCCCTTGAGTAATCTTAAGCATCTCATTATATCTTTTCTTGACTTTGAAAAGGTCTAACTTCCTCGTCATGGCCTTGATGGGCCGGTATGGCCTTTCTGAAAGTATCTGCGAGCATGGCAAATGAATAAATAGAATTTAGGGGCAAGTTGTGATATAATATCATTGCTCCTTTGGAAAAGATTTCCCCAAATTTCAACAATATCGGTTCGATCTCGTCGTCTTCCAGGTCATTTGTCATTCCCTAAGCTCGGGGAGCACGACTAGTGCTCAACCGAGTAAACCCGGCCGAGCAAGCCTGTTAGACACTTTCTACCCAACTCGACATGAATCAAGAGAAAAGGTTATTATTAATTATACGGTGAGAAGATATTTTTAAACATTTCCAAATTGAATCATTTCTTACAACATTAATAAGTTTTGAAATTTCATACACTTTAGAATTTGAAAGAACAAGGGTTTCAAAAATGATATAGTACACTGACCCTTTTGCAACACCCATTTACAACCCACATAAATATCTACGGAGCATCTAAGTAGATACAAAGAAAGTACTACAAAAGTGCCGGTAACAACGCCACGGCTATACCTCAAAACGTGGTAAGCATATAAGCAAAAGATGTACTACATGGCCTCGGGAAGAAATAGGGCTCACCAAGTCTGCTGGGGAGATAAAGACAATACAACACTAGTTGCGATCAACATTGTCGGCTATGGAACCACCTACATCCATTAAAAGATGTGTTGATACCCAATTTTTCCCTCATATATGTATATACCTTCAAAATAGTACATGAGCATCATCAAGTATTTTTTCATAATTTTCTATAATTTGTTAAAGGCTTTTAATCAATTTATTCCTGCATTTTGATATAAATCATTATTAATTACATCATAAATAATTTTATAATAATTTATCATTTCATTTTTTATCATTTTATATCCATATTAAGCTTTTAATATTTTTATATATACTTATTTGAATTGTATTTCACATCCTTAGGCTAAAATTGCATATTTTGCAATAATAACCTATATATAAGCATAATTATATTATTTATACAGAAAATAAATTTTTATATTTTATAATTTTAAGTAGTTATTTTAAATCATTCTTATGTACAAGTGATATTTTTGTTATTTATTAATTATTTTTTATAAATTATTTATTGGTTAAATTGGGTATTTAAAATATAGCCCCCCTAAAACCCCAATTTCGGACCTATACACTATCCAATTACCCCAAACCCAAAATACCAAGCCCAATACCCCAATCCAAGACCCATTAACCCAGTCCTATACCTGTCCAAATTACCCAACCCAGCATCTTTAAATCAGGACCGATGATCTCCCAAAATCAACGGTCTGCATCACTCCAACCCTTTTAAACTAACCTACCCGGCCAAAACCCTAAATCATTTTCACCCAACCCGCTATCTCCATTCACCCCCTCTCTCATTTTCTCCCACTCTCCTCCCAAAATCCTAGCACCGTCATCACCCTAATCTCTCCAATTCCAACCCCATAATGGAATCAATCATTGATTCCTTACCTTATTTGGCCCCTCCTCCTTACTAGCTACCCGATTTTGGTATTACCTAATAGCTTGCCTAAAATGGCAAGCAGATCTTAAGAGATTCGAATCAAATTTGGTTCAAAATCCTTAACCGGTTGTGTATTGTGTCTGTATTCATCCCTTATTATTTGTGAGTATGGTTATTTTACGTATATCTCGTGGATTCTTGCTTAGCCCTAAAGGTTAGGGTTTCAGATTCTCTTTGATTCGAATCTAAACTGGTTCAAACTTTGATTTTTAGTATTATCTCGTCTATATTCACTTCATGATGCGTGAATCTGCCTTTTACTGTTAATTTCCTTTATTTGCCCTAAATTAGGTTTTTAGATATTTTTCTAGATTCGATCTTTTGTTGCTTTTTGAATAAATCTCATGTCTATGTTCATTGTACACAATATGCGATTATTTTGACCTTATTTCTCTATCGATTTATGGTTTACCTAAACTAGGGTTTGAGACTTTTATTCTTTCCTTTCTCATATGGTACTGATATTTTTCTTATTTTGTTCAATCTACCATGTTTCCATTATTTCTTTACCTTATTTTCCTTGAAACTGACTGTTAATTGATATTTTCCTTTTTTTTGCTCACTTGATTACACGCTTCTATGCCCTGTTAATTTATTGAACTCTGTATTATTTATTCTGTAATTAATTTCTTTCCGCACTTATATGTGTTTGATTACTTCCCTTATTTGTTCGCCTAATTGAACACTATTTAAGCCCGTCCCCTTTCCCCTTTAAAAAAGACTCGAACTCTCAATATTCTCACTAAGAAATCTAGAGCTTACTTCTATAATTTTTCTGCTCTCTCTTGTTTACTACTGGTCTTGGCCGACTAAAAGCCAAGGCCAAATATTCTGGATTCTCGACTCTGTGGTATTACTCTGGTTTGCTTGCTTAACTGGTGAGTGACTATCCTTTGTCATTTCATCTCTATGTATCCCTAAACTATGTTTACAATTGCTTAAAGTTCATTCTGAACATGATTCTACCTGTCTATATGATCCTCTTTAGTCCTATAGTTGGTACTGTTAGTTCTGAGATTAGTTATCTTTGAATAATATGAATCCTCCTAAAGGATAACTTATTGTTTTAATTTGTCTCTTGCATACTGTTTGGTGGTCCTGAATTTGTTCTGAACTTAGTATCCTTAAGATACCACTAGCATGAATTTTAGCATGCACACTTACTGTAATAACTTTTCTGACTTGACATGTTTGAAACTGTGTACTTTGCCACCCTTGTTTGTCTTTAATGCCATTATGCCTACACGTTTTGTGTTCTAAAAATTCTATTATGGTAACCTTCTTCTGAGAAATCCAACTATTTTATATTTGTCCCTACCTCTTTTGTATATTGTTACTGTTTTTTGAGACTCCCTATCTTAGTCCTTTAGATCCTATCCTCAACCACCCCAATCTGACCACTGCTCAAGGTCCATCTGAGACTTTAGGGAACTTTGACACACAAAAAACCTGATTCTATATATGCTATGGGTGAATTATTCATTATTGGATATGATGTACCAGTGAAATAAGTCTCGAGAAGGAAGTGGTTTGAAGGCTTGGTTGCCCAGGTGTATTTAGGGCCCCATAAAGGCTCCCTACAGTTTTTGCCATTACTATCATGTAATTCATTTGCTAATCTGGTCTGTAATAACTTTGTAATAAATATATTCTAGGGTATTTAGTGAAATCGGGAGGGTTTCTTATTTCTTTTGTTAAACTGGATAGAAATCCTGCCTATAGGGTTTCATCTATGCTGCTAATTCTGCTCCTTTTGTCCAAACCTGTAAAGTTCTATATTTTTTAAAAATCCTGCCTATAGGGTTTAATCTATGCTGTTAATTCTGCTCATTTTGCTCAAAACTGTTAAGTTCTACGTTGTTTAGAGATCCTGCCTATAGGACTTCCGTCGGTGATGTTGATTCTGCTAAAATCGTATGAGTTTTGTATTAGAAATCATACCTATAACATTAATATTACAAATTTTGTTAGAAATCCTCTCTATAGGATTAATATTACAACTTTTGTTAGAAATCCTGCCTATATGATACATTAATTTGTCTAATAAAGTGTGTTAGTAACCGTGCCTGCACGACCAATATTTGAGTCAACTGCTTTCTGGCAATGTGTCTAAATTTCTGTCCGTATGCCATTTAATTAGATATCATGCCTATAGGATTAAAATCAGTTCAATGATACATGTTACGCCTATAGGGTTAAAAATTAGTTCTATGATCGATATCATGTCTATAGGATTAAAATCAGTTCAATGAT
The DNA here is from genome assembly GCA_026770625.1 of Nicotiana glauca. Lineage (NCBI taxonomy): Eukaryota > Viridiplantae > Streptophyta > Magnoliopsida > Solanales > Solanaceae > Nicotiana > Nicotiana glauca. Next base: position 53,440 of record MU697017.1, on the reverse strand, counting down.
AGATGTTACGCCTATAGGGTTAAAAATTAGTTCTATGATCGATATTATGCCTATAGGATAAAAAATCAGTTCAGTGATAAAAATCATGCCAATAGAATTCTGCTAATGGGTTTTGAACACAATCTCCACTGTCAATCACTTAGACAATATGTCTATAGGACTAAAATCACAATTCTGGATTGTAACTGTGATTTACTGTTATTAATGCATGAAACGCCCAGTTGTTGTACTAAATAAAATCAGTAGGCAAACTAACAACCCTTTACACTCGCATTAATGAAACTTATTCTGTATATCACTGCTCGTCTGTCTTCTCACATAGATATCATGTCTATAGGATTCTACGATTAATAAAACCTGCTAATCAGTTGCGTGCATTTGTTGTTTATGTGTGGAGGTCAATCTGAGCTCATATCTGTTTTTATATGAAAAGTTCTAATTATTTTACTAGTATTTTACAATTTTGAGCAACCCATACGTAGTATAGAACCACCCCAAATAGAAGTCTTAATGCCTCCAGGACCATAGGTAAGAGACGGGTAGTGCACGCATAGGAAACAAACTAGAATCAACTAGAGCGCTTTAAGTAAGAAGATTTAGGTGCCTCACTTGAATATCTTTAAAGTTTAAATTAGAATTTGTGGAGCAATTTTAATGAAGGACTTCCTCTCTCTTAGACACTCTTTCTCACTCTATAATTACAAGGAAATAGGCTCAAAATGAGCCATTGCATAAGTTATAACGACATGGGATCGGGTTTAAAAATTAGAAATCTAGAGGCCCGACTCGGATTTGCGGTCGGCCTATGCGACCGCATAATAGTTATAAGGTCCACAAAGTGATCGCGAAAAGTGGCTCTCAGGGGCCTCAATTTTCTGTCTGGGTCTGCGGCCAATATGCGGTCCGCAGACCTGTTTTGCAATTGCATAATGCACCGCAAAATCTCCCTTCACAAATGTCCAAGGAAAGATGTGCGATAAAAATGCGGTCCGCATAATGGATATGAGATCACATAATGGACCACGAAAATGACATCAAAATTGGCCCAAAAAATTGCCTCACTCTACGGCCATTATGCGGCCCACAGAATGGTTATGCGGACGCATATGGGCCGCAGAAATACATACTTTTGCGAGTATTTTTTCTTAACTTTTTAATGCACAGTTCAATCCAAAAAATATGAATCGCGGCCAGATTTTCAACAATTTTTAATGCAAAATCATAACTTGGCACCACGATATTCTGATTTTTAGGAAGAATTTTATGGGGCCTTACATTGTTCCCCTTGATTGCGCATGTATAGGAGGTTCAATGCTCATTTAGGTCTATGGTCCCATTATACTTGGGAATGTCGGGCATTCAGAATCTCTTTGGGATAAGCTTTGGTATCGCGCTTAGGGGGAAGTGCTTCTAAATGATTTTTTTGGAATCCGACCCCTCTCAATATTGGAGGCGCCCCCCGGATTTGATCGACCCTGAAATTATAAGTTTTCACCTTCTTGTCGCTGGCTTCTATATTTTTCTCACCAGACTTCACCCGCTTTGTCAATGCTTCGAGCATCTTCATCACCTCGAAAGTTTCCCCAGGCTCGAATTCATTCGGTTCCACGGTAATTTGTTCATCTCTTCGAGTATTTTCCCTGACCCGCTCGTGCTCGATCCCGTTAGGGACTTGACTTTGGATCTGCAACTATGCTATTGTCGTCTGCTGAGCTTGCACATTTCAAAAATCAACCGCAAGCTAACCCCATCACCTTCATATTCGGGTGCTTCTCGAGCCGATGGATGGGGTGCCCCGCGAATGCTATTTTTGGGGTCAGTTGGAAGATTGATGTTGATGGCAACCTGTGAGTTCGCGTCGACCGGCTCAACGACTGGGACACCATTGGGATCAATAGGGGGCACGTCATTGCTAGGTACCATGTTATTATTTTCGCCGTGGTGGCCTGACTCGGCATCAACGTTCAAGTGAGCAGACTGAGAATTTGACATCCTTAAGTTAACCTGAAATCAAACTTCGAAGAACAAGTATAAAATAGGATGTGTTATGGGGATTCGCATTAAATCACCATTATTATCCTTTGCCCCATATTGGGCGCCAAACTGTTTAGCATTAAAAATGAGTAACAATCAAATTTGTACGCGGTTTAAAGGACACATGATTAATTTAATATGAATGATCTAAGAACAATAAATAATTAAATTAAAGAGAGAATAAACGATCAAACCAATCGCGATGGAACGATCAAGCCTGGTTTTAATCTGAACACTGAAAACTGTCTCCAATTGAACCCTCGATATGAGCTCGGTTACAATTAATGAAGAGAGTAACTGAAGAACGGTTTGAATAATAGCTAGAAGACAAAAAATAAACTTTTATTATTCTGATGTGCTTGTCAACAATGGTTTACAATAAAAAATTTATCCCCTTTATATAGCAGGAGAGTTTCAATCCTATTACAAGTCTAAATATGGTAAAAATCTTCTCTTTCTGGTAAATGTTGACCCGTAGTTGATATTTGACGGGATTTGTGCCGTAATATCTGGTTGAGGGCGAATATTACGGCTCCCTACTCGTCATGCTCAACTGTTTCTCTTTTTTCTTGGTCTCAAAACTTTACTTGGTCCGGATTCATTGTTTAGCTGTGCCCGATCTCCAATGCCCCGTTCATGCCCGCTGGGCTCCGAAACGAGGGGATCCATCGACTTCGCTCGTGGTTGCGTCAGATTATGCTTCCTCTCGTTTCTTTATTGGGGAATCGGGGGTAACATCCCCAATTTTACCCAAACACAATCACATAACATGAAATTGGGTGTGTGTGGGGTGTGGGGTGTGGGGTGGGGATGGGGGGAGGAGGAGGAGTAGTAGTAGTAGTTTGGTTGAGGAACGGGGATCTAGTCATCTAGCTAGAACTAGGGGGTGGGTACGTTTATTAACGTTGGTGTGGCTGCTTTCGGCTTATTCTTCCCAATTCCCAAACTAGCCTCGTCTATTACTGTATTCAGCAGCTAAAGGATGAATGTGAATAGCACCCACAAAGACAAAACAAAAAAATCTACTAATACTACTAGTACAACTTCCAACTAGTTAATAGAGGAGACACATCTATCATCTCTCTCTCTCTCCTCTGAAAACCTTTCCTCAACAACTTAACATCTCTATAAGTCGTAGGTTTTCATGTCCATTCAATTCTCAGCAAAAAACCTTCACTTTTTTTTTCTCCATTTCCTATTCAACTCTTCCATACACATCCATTTAGACAAACGTGCAAAACAGGTCATAAGAATATTTATAGGTTAGGCAGCAACTAAACACTAGTTTTTGTACAAACCATAGCCATAGCAATAAGAGCTATAACTACCCCTTTTTCCACCTCTTTTACGGCAACCATTCATTCTTTTTTTGTCCATAAATCGCCTTCACTATACTTAATCCAATTCCACATTTAGATCTTTACCATTGAACATGGGTTTATAGTTTAATATTTGGCAAATTTTTAGTGATTTTCACATTTATTTTCATATTTATATTTAAAAGTATTGTGTTCAGTTGAACCATTAATTATAATCTCCTTCCTCCTGAGGACCTTAGAAGGAGAGGAACCTTGCGTTCTTAGCTTATTTGTGTTATAGAAAAAAATGTGGAATCTAAACGATTCTCCCAATCGAAGAATGGAAGATGAATCAGAAGAAGGTTGTTCTTCTCCTATTGAACTTGATGAGAAAGGTAAACGGGTCGGATCGGTCTCAAATTCAAGTTCATCAGCTTTGGTTATTGAGGAAGGTAATAATTCTGAGGAAGAAGAAGATGGTGAAAAAGGTAAGAAAAAGAGAAATACACCTAGTAAAATATTTGGGTTTTCGGTTAACGATGACAACTTCTCGTCGGAGAGTGAACCGCCGGTTACTCGGCAGTTTTTTCCGGTTGATGTGTTAGAAATGGGAGGTGGGTCCATGAATTTTCCACGCGCTCAATGGGCTGGAGTTAAATTTTGTCAATCGGAGCCACGTGGCAACACTATAGTGGGAAACCCTACTGAGGTGTCTCAGCAGCAGCAGCAGCCAATTAAAAAGAGCCGCCGTGGACCGCGGTCTAGGAGTTCACAGTACCGTGGTGTTACCTTTTACCGGCGGACTGGCCGGTGGGAGTCACACATATGGTTAGTATCATTTATTTTCTTTCTTATAGTGTAATTTTATGCCGGGCAATATAAAGAATTTTTACGCTATTGATTAAGTTGATTTATAACAATATGTAATACATTCAAAGTATCAAGTATTATATAATGAATTTATATAATTCAATATTTTCTCTCATATTTTTATTCACATTTTTTCGTGTTGTTCATTCTCCCAACTGAATTTATATATCCAGACCTGATTTTTTTGCTAATTTGGTGCAGGGATTGTGGGAAACAAGTTTACCTAGGTGTGTTCTTTTTTCCAAAAGATTTAATTAAATTGAACTTTATAAAAATTTTCAAGATTCTTTTGCTGTTGTTTATGTTCTTGAAGATCAATCTGATATTGGTGAACGGGGATTCATTTTCCTCGTGTATCATCTGTGTAGGTGGATTTGATACAGCACATGCAGCAGCACGGTGAGCTCTTGATTCTTGACTGTAATTTTCAATTTTCTTTGTCTCCGAGATAAGAGACAGAGGATGTATTTGGTACGACAGAAGTCAGTTTAAATGTGTTTGGTACGAGAAATACTTTTATTTCTGTCATACCAAATACATCCAAAAATTAAAAATTACGTAAATGTTTTGAAGAGTGAAGGTTGGCAATGTTGTGTTACAGTGCATATGATAGAGCAGCAATCAAGTTCCGAGGAGTGGAGGCAGACATAAACTTTAATTTGGAGGATTATGAGGCAGACTCAAAACAGGTGGGTCATGATCACCGGACACAAATTCATAATTTAAATTTGATAGATAAAATCTCAATCCCTTACCAATATCAACTCCGTCACGACACCACTGTCAATCAATTCAGTACCCACCAACCGCTGCTTATCACACTCCCCATAACACATCAAAATCCATTCTCGATCCTCAAAACTCAACCAATGACCATCACTACACCCAAGCTCCTAGCACTCACCAAAACAACCCTATATACGTGGAAACCGTACCTCACTCTACCCAACCAACCTCTTATACACCAACTCTTAAATTTTTTTATACTAAACTTAATTATTGCACATTTTAAATTCTAAGTAAATTACAAATTTCTTAAAAGTTAAGTGATTTATTCCATATATACTTATGTTGCGTATCCAGAACTTAAACTCTATCGGCCTGTGATATTTAGATCAGAGTGGCAGACTAAAAAAGCATGCCTATGTTTGTGTCTGTATGGTTGGAGTACTACTTAAGATTTCACACTTGCCTTATCATAAACAGTTGCCTACCTTATCATCAACAGTACTTTGCTTCACATTTTTGGTGTCAAAATTTAGTGTTCACAATGAAATTGGAAACATAACTGTTGACATTCTTTTTTTCTCAATAATTTGTTTATCTTTTTGAGGATGTTACAGATGACCAATCTAACCAAGGAAGAATTTGTGCATGTACTAAGGAGACAAAGTACTGGTTTTCCGAGAGGAAGCTCCAAGTATAGAGGGGTCACTTTGCATAAATGTGGTAGATGGGAAGCTAGAATGGGACAGTTCTTAGGCAAAAAGTAAAATAAAAAAAATTAACTTATCCTCATTTTATTTTATTCTCCTACATGATTGAATAAATTTTCAAGGAATGCTCCTTCCTTTTGGTATGTATTTGGTACGACTGAAAAATATTTTTCGAAAAACATTTTTCAGAAAAAACTTTGTCTTGCCATTGAACATCTTTTTTAAAATATAGAAACTATCTCAAATGGACTATCAAATAAAAACATAAAAGTGAAGAAAGTCATTTTTTTCTTTTTAATTGGTTAAATTAATTTTTAGTGTTTGATTATTAGAAAATTACTCATTTTCTGAAAAATATTTTTTCTTCGTACCAAAGATACCCTTTTGACAATTAATATTCTATTCCTTGGTTGCTATATTGATTTTTCATTATTGAATTATTTTCGAACAGGTACGTTTATTTGGGCCTATTTGATACTGAAGTTGAAGCTGCTAGGTGTGTAATTAGTTGTATTTTTTGCACTAAAATGAAACTACTAGTACTAACTTATTAGAGGGTGAGGGCCTTAAATATTTTTTCACTGTTGGGAGCTAAAGTTTACACTCTTTTATTTCTTATTTAATAGGGCTTATGATAAAGCTGCTATCAAGTGTAATGGGAAGGATGCAGTTACTAACTTTGATCGTAGCATTTATGAAAATGAACTCAACTCAACTGGTAAATTACTCTTTTATTTGCTAGCTTTTCATCTGGTCTCAGTCTGCTGAAATGTTGATAACATATTATTTACACTGTTAGTATACATATATTAATTATTTTTAAAGTAAAAGCCTACGCAAAGCATTGATAAATGTACTTTTTCCAGAATCTGCCGATAATGCAGCCGACCACAATCTTGACTTAAGCTTAGGAAGTTCAAACTCAAAGGAAAGCAGCCGAGAAATGGGGGACAATAGGGGTCAAAATTCATCATCTTTGCAATTAGATGCCCATTGGCGGCACCAAGAGTCGAGGTCTATGGTACATACATAATATTGCTTTCTTTATTTCTTGCATTATTTACGGTATGTTCAGAGGCGGATCTAAAATTTTCAGAACATTACAAAAAAAATAGATAAAAAGTACAAAGTGGGAATTGATTCCTATTCCTCAAGATAAATAATTCAAAATTCAACCAAGTGCACCATTAAATCCTTTTCGAGCATGGGTGCCAAAAGATAATATCTGACAAATTTTAAAAAGTACGTACATAAAATACCTAGTTTGACGATGAGAACATGAGTTCACGTGTCCTATGATTTTGGGGCTATAAATCCGCCTATGTGTACGCTAGCCAACGGCAAGAGACAGATCCAAGATTTGAAGTTTATGGATTTCTATAAAGCTATAACGATCTCAAGTTAATATACAAAAATATTTGAATTCACAATTAATCTTTATCGATATTTAGTTAATTTTTTATTACATAAATATGAGGTATGGATAAAAGCTACTATGTTTACACAAACCCATATATATGTTACATGCTAGATCTGTCTCTGACGACACCTTCTTCATTTTCGATATTTCAGACTTCATTTGCGTCCTATCAAATGCTTATGTGGTTTTCTTTTGAACTGTCGTATATATTGAAATCGAGTACTATCATATGTGACTCTCTTTGTAGTAGTATTTGGAATATCTTATATATCAAGTTTTAATTTCATGCAGCTACATGGTCCAATTGGTTTTGATGGCCAAAGAAGAGATGGGTATAATGAAACTGAAACCTTGCAGCTCTTGAGCCAAACGCATCTAAATTCTCCAGGCTCTTTGCAGCCAAATATTAATGAAATGCAAAGAATTGGCCAATTTATTAGAGATGGTGAATCCCATATGGTTCAAGTGTTCCCACGACAGTTCAGCTCATATCAAGTGAGTTCCCAGTTCTCTTATCATTTATAACAGTGGCTTTTATATGTATCCCATGTTTTCGAAACTTGTCTAAACATATTGTACAATTACTTGCTTTGGTCATTTTCAAATGTTGTTTTATCCAATCAAAAATAGGTGTCAATTTAGGGAGTCAAGATGGTTTTACTTTTCTCTTTACGAAACTTCTCTTACTCCAATAAATAATCTATACTACTCCCTCCGTTTCAATTTCAATTTATATGAACCTGTTTGACTAAGTACGGAATTTAAGAAAAATTGAAATTTTTTGGAATTTGTTGTCCTAAACAAGTCAAAAAGAGGCCAGAGTATTTGTGTGGTTATAAAAACTTCTCATTAAGGGTAAAATTGTAAGTTTAAGCTAAATTTTACTCAATTTAGAAAGGAGTCATTCTTTTTGGAACGACCAAAAAGAAAATAGGTTCACATAAACTGGAATAGAGGGAGTACAATTTATTAAATCTCCCAAAAAAAATTTATCATTTTGAGGAGAGATGAGAGAGTTACTTAGTTAATATTCGCTAAATAACCCTTATGATTAGTGATAATACAAAATTTCTTAATAAGTGTGAAAACGTACTAGAAAGTACTCGCTCCGGTTCACAACAAGTGTTCAATTTACTTTTTCATTTTGGTTCAAAATAAGTGTCCAGTTATGTAATCAAGAAAGAATTCAATTTGTTTTTACAAAATAACCCCTATGTACATATCCCTAAAAAGTTTTCTTATTCCTCACATTAAATGTTTAAGTAGGGGTAGTTTAGTCATATTAGGTATTTTTGTATAAAATTTAGTATTTTCTTAATGGGTGTGCTAAAAGCAAATTGGACACTTATTATGAACGGGAGGGAGTAATACAAATTGTTAGACCTGTGTGACACCTGTTAGGACCGGAAAAATCAGGTGTCATCCGGAAGCTACCAAGCAAACCTTAAGCGATGATAAATCCAACAACAAAAGAGATATCTAACAAAAGAGACACAAATATTTAACGTGGTTTGGTCAACTGACCTACGTCCACCGCGGAGATGAGCAATCCACTATAATAAAAGAGAGTACAAAATATCGAGAGAACAACCCCACGAAGAGGCAAACACAAGTGACACACTAACACTTATCCCGTAAAATTCTCCCTCTAAACAAGACTCTCAAGCCCCCTATGACTACATTGTGGATGCTACTGAATGAGAAGGAAGGATCCTCAATTTATAGAAGTCTAAACCTTTTCCTACAAGAAAAGGGACTAGCCAAGTACGGAAGATTTTACAATTTCCTTTTACAAAAAGGAAAATCCAATTTAGGTAATTATATTGTCCTTTTCCTTCAAGAGATAGGAAAACCAAATATGGTAAGAAAATTATGGCAAACACCTAACAACACCATCACCTAAAAAGCAAGTGAAAACATTTTTTGCTTATCAAGTCACATTGAGATTTGAACCCATGATCTCTTAGATGGTCTAATACCATTTTAAATTGTGCAGACTATTGTATTTTAAATATTAAATTTTTTGATAACGCATACTGAATTATACTATGTCTCAATACAGATTCAGTCTTCAAGCAGCAGTAATGTAGGCCGAATTGGGGATACAAATTCTCAAGAATGGTACCCTAATAATATTCCTCCTCCTCAGATATTTGCAACAGCTGCAGCATCATCAGGATTCCCCCAGCAGATAGTAAGACCTCAAAATTGGTCTCAAAATAATGTCTTTCATCATAATTTTATGAGACCCTCTTGACCATTAATTTTCTATATTTGTTTTTATAATCTTTGTAAAGAGTAAAAAGTTAATACTCTCGAAAGAAACAGACAATTGGTAGTAGTATATGTTAACCAGGGTTCTTGATTTTTTGGAACCATGAAAAAATAAGGGTGGAAAAATGTTTTGGGAAATTCCAACTCTTTGGAAATGTAAAGTCTTAATTTTTTTATTTTATTTTAATTTAAATTAAAGTATGGTTATCGGTCCAAATTAACTGAGGAAAGATTTTCTACTAGATTTCTTCTGGAGCTTTCTTCTGGTTGTTTTGTTTATTTTTTTTTTTTGTTGTCTTTTGACCTGTGACAAAAGCTGTATTCGTTTAAAAGTTTGTTATTTAAACGAGTAATAACGGAAAGTCGTTGATTCTTGTCCATTTCTCATTTAAGAAAATCCAATGTTCTGTTTGAAAGTACGAACTCATTCATAGTCGATTAGTCAAATTAGCTTGTATTCTAAACGAATAACTCTTGCAAACAAAATAAAAAGAAAATATTTTCTTAGCTGCCATAAATTTTAAATTTATTTTGAAAAATCTGATTTGGGTGAAGTTTGGTTTGAAGATGAAAATGTGTTTGGACATACGTTTTCAAAACATATTTTTCAACTTTATCTTGAAAAACTATGTATATAATTCTCAAGTTATGGGATTTTGGCCCAAATTCAGCTCAATAGCTGATTTTGGAATTTGAAATATTTGATTTGGGATTTGGCCAAAATATGAGCAAAATTTTTGGCCAAACATGAATTTTGAAAATAAATCTCAAATTTATTTTGACAAAATTTATGATCAACGAGGCCTTAGTCTAAAATATTGGTACAGTACTAATGAACTCTGGCAAAAAGAAAAAGCAAAATAAAAAGTAACCTGAAGGAGCTCAAATGGAGTGCAATAAGTTAATCGAAAAATAGTTCAAATTTCTTTTTATGGTTAAGTACTGACACATATATTACCCGCAATTAAAGTGTGGAAGTATTAAGAGCCCGTTTGGCTTAGCTGATTTAGAATAGCTGATAAGTATTATATGCTGAAAAATACTTTTAAGTGCTGAAGCTGATTTAAAAAATAAGCAGTTATGTGTTTGGATAAAAGTGCTGAAATTAATAATAAGCAACTGAAGAACTGGATATACGATGAGTTTTGTTTTAAAAAAAAGTATTTTAGGGATAGAATAGTAAATATTTTGGTCAAACCTAAAGTGCTTATAAGCTGAAATTTGATAAGTTGAGGGAGACCAACTTATGGCTTTTGGCTTATTTTTGGCATATAAGCACTTAACTTATAAGCACTTTTAATTTTACCAAACGCGTAGATAAACCAAAAATTGCTTATAAGCCAGTTTGACCAGCTTATAAGCTTAGCCAAACACCCTCTAAGTCGGAACAAAGTTCCTAATAGGCGGGTTATTTTATTGCTAATTACATACTCTTATAACTAAGAGTGACAAACGGGCGGGTCAGGTCAGATATGGTTCGGGTCGAAAACGGGTAATGAAAAAATGGATTAATTATCCGACCCAACCCATATTTTTAATACGAAAAAGTCCTAAAAATACCACTCAACTTTCAGAAATGGGTTATCCATGTCATCCGTTAAAAAAATGCTCATTTCATGCCACTGCCGTTACACATTTGGCCCATCCATGCCATTATTGACTAACGGCAGTGGCATGGATGGGCCAAATAAAAATTGAGCCGTTAGTCAATAATGGAATGGATGAGCCAAATGTTTAACGACAGTGGCATGAAATGAATATTTTTTTAACGGATGACATGTATAGACCATTTCTGAAAGTTGAGTGGCATTTTTAGGCCTTTTCCGTATTTAATATGGATAAAAAATGAGTTAACCGGCGAATAATATGTTTAACTATATTATCTATCACTTTTTGCGTATGATCACTTTTGGGAGAACACTTAGGACCTGTTTGGCCATGAATTTTGCCAAAATAAATTTGGAATTTATTTTCAAAGCTCATGTTTGGCCATAAATTTTGCCCACATTTTGGCAAAATCCCAAAACTTGGCAATAGTTTTTCCAAAATAAAGTTGGGAAATACGTTTTGAAAACGTATGTCCAATACATTTTCATCTTCAAACCAAACTTCACCTAAATCAGATTTTTTTTTGTTTTGGGATCTATGGCCAAACGCTAGCTTAGTCTCTCTCTAACTTGAGGAACCTCCCGATTTGAGGTTTTACAAATATAAAAGTTAGACATATTGATTATCCATTGGTTTTCTATTTTCTAAATGGATAATAGGGTTTTTATTCATATTTGACCCGTTTTTAATATGTTTATATGAGTGATTAACTGTTATATTTTAACCATTTTGCACCCCTACTTATACCTATTGAAATGTAAATAGAATGTGTGATCACAGGTCTAGGTTCTTTAAAAAGAAAAAAGAAAAAAACAATCAAAGATGATGTATAAAATGAAACAGGAGTATAAGCGGATAGCAATGAAATGTCACAGTCTTGGTTGTCCTTTGGCAATTATGTTGAGAGGGACTTAACCTAAACCCTAATGTTTTCAATGGACGTATTAAAATAGACTATTAATTACTTGTACTATATCTTTCCCATATTTGTACTTCCACTGAGGATTGTACGTAGTATACTAAGTAAGAGAAAAAAATATCTTGATGCCTGTGCTTAAACCCTAATTAAGCATTCAAGATTTAATTAATGGATCCAGATGTGAAACATTGATAATCCAACTTCCAATTTTATACATATTATAAGTTAGGTGATAGATGAATTTAATAATGAGGTGCATTTTCATCATCTAGGACGTCATCATCGATTTTAATATGTATAATTAAACACTAGAACCTTCCCTTTTTGTTTATTCATATTATTATAGTCACATGATTATGTATTGGTTAAACAGTGTTAACATTTAATGATTATATAATATAATATAATACTTACGAAGATGCTGATATTATTCGCTCTGTTTTTTTAAAACATGAGAGATGTGAGAGGAGGATGGTGGAGAAAAGAGTCAAAAGAATCACACCTTTATTCCTTTTAGTTAAAAAAATGTAATTTGAAATACATCTTGTTTAATGAATATTGTAAGGTAGGTACTAAGTACTAACTACGAAGTTGAGCTGCTTAGATGTTGATTGGTGATAGGTTGATCTATTGTTTAGTAACCATTCATCAACTTCCCTAGTTGGTCCAAATTAAATTCTACTCCTCATTTTAATTGTTGCTTTAACTTTTTTCATGTCCATTAGAAAAATTATAAATTCAATATATATTTTCTCCGTTTTAAATTATTTATCGTATTTTTCTTTTACACGCCTCTTTACAAACATTAATTTGAAAGAGTTTTGGATTATTTTATTCTTATTTAAGTATATCTTAAGATATAATCATTCTTCATTGAATATTTAATCTGTTTGTATGCTATCTCTATCTTCAAGAACTATTATCATTAAGGGTAAATAAGAAAAAAAATTGATTTTGTGTTGAGCTTTTAAAATGATAAATAAATTGAGACAATTAATTTAAGAATTTAGTACAAATAATTTGATTCCGAGGGGGAAGTATTCTAAGTTACCCCTATTTAACATTTTTTTTCTTTTCAAAATTTATCAATAGTAAAAAGAACTACTTTAATATTAAGGGTATGATGAAAAATAATTAGTAGCAAATTTTAAAAACCCTAAAGTGATAATTATTTTCGCACAATTTATGTTAGTTAATGTGATTGTTAATTTGGGACGGAAGGAGTATGACATAAAAAGTAATTAGTGCCCTAAACTTTTTTAACCGTCGAGATTCACGGAATTGTATGATCATGTCTATTATATCGTCTTACTTTGTAGTAACTAGTAATCATACTCGCGCGATGCGCTGTCAATATTAAAAAGAAAAAATTAAATTATAATTATTTTTGTTTGATACTATTAGACCGTATTGCTTTAATAAATTTTAATTGTCAATACGATATACCCAACCCTTACCGATATTTTAGTAGTTAATTTCTTTGTTAATTTTTAATAAATAATTTTTCTATTATTAACTAATTATGTCATATGGCGTTTATCTAGGCTACCACTTGTATTAATGTGGTGCCTTTTTCTTTGGCTTTTAATAATATATAGATAGATTATTAGCATATTACTTGTCTAATATTTTTGTTTGCTATTTTTTTATAATATAATAGGAGATATATATTTTATTACTCTTGAAAATATTTATTTTTTATTTAAAATTTTATTATATTTTTCTCAATAATATTGTTTGAATTTTAATGAATAGATATACTTTTTATTTCAAAAAATAAAAAAGAAAATGATTTTTAAAAATAAAATAAAGAAATTAACTAACCTAAACCAACTTTCCCCCATGTTTTAGTAGTTAATTTAGGTAGTTAATTTTTTTTTATTTTTAATAGATAATTTCTTTGTTATTGACTAATTATTCCATAAGGTTTTTTTCTAGGCTACCACTTGGCATAAAGAGAGGGTTTTATTCTCTCCTTTTAATAATATATAGAGGATATATAGAATATAGAATATTAGAAAGAAATTACTCCACAATTTGAATCAAATTTTTTTTATTGCTTTATTTTTGTTTTTTTATTTAAAATAATTATAAACTCCAACTTGAAACTACTCCCCAATTTGAAATGGTAATTTTTATTTTTATATTTTATTTTTTATTTTAAAACTCCAACTTGAAACTACTCACCGATTTGAATGGGTAGTTTTTCTTCTTCTTTTTTCGCTTTCTTATTATAGTTAATTTTATTTTTCTTTTGTTTTTTTGTTTTTTAAATTTTAAAATAATTTTAACACTCCAACTTGAAACTACTTCCACCCAATTTGAATGTGTAGTTATTTTTTTGATTTTTTATTATAACTAATTATCAGATATCTATATTTATTAATTAAAATAAAGTAACCAATATATATATGTATGGTAGTTTTTTATTTTTTATTATTTTCGTTTTTATAGAAATTTAAATTCAAATATAATAACTAATAACTAATTATTAACTAAAAAACTAATTAGTAACTAATTATGCCATGTGGCTTTTTTTTATGCTGCCACTTTGCTTAAGGAGAGGGCTTTATCTTCTCCTTTTAATAATATATGGATTAATTGTCATTTTATTTGTCAATACGATACACCCAACCCTTGTCGATATTTTAATAGTTAATTTCTTTATTAATTTTTAATAAATATTTTTTTTATTAACTAATTATGTCATATGGCGTTTATCTAGGCTACCACTTGTATTAATGTGGTGCATTTTAATTTGGATTTTAATAATATATAGATAGATTATTAGCATATTACATAATTAATATTTTTGTCTGCTTTTCTTTATAATATAATAGGAGTTATATATTTTATTACTCTTGAAAATATTTATTTTTTATTTAAATTTTTTTTATATTTTTCTCAATAATATTGTTTGAATTTTAATGAATAGATATACTTTTTATTTCAAAAAATAAAAAAGAAAATAATTTTTAAAAATAAAATAAAGAAATTAACTAACCTAAAATAACTCTCCCCCATGTTTTAGTAGTTAATTTTTTTGTTAATTTTTAATAGATAATTTCTTTGTTATTGACTAATTATTCCATAAGGTTTTTTTCTAGGCTACCACTTGGCATAAGGAGAGAGCTTTATTCTCTCCTTTTAATAATATATAGAAGATATATAGAATATAGAATATTAGAAAGAAATTACTCCACAATTTGAATTAAATTTTTTTATTGCTTTATTTTTGTTTTTTTATTTTAAAACAATTATAAAATCCAACTTGAAACTACTCCCCAATTTGAAATGGTAATTTTTATTTTTGTATCATTTTTTTATTTTAAAACTCCAACTTGAAACTACTCACCGATTTGAATGAGTAGTTTTTCTTCTTCTTTTTTCGTTTTTTTATTATAGTTAATTTTATTTTTATTTTTTTTAATTTTAAAATAATTTTAACACTCCAACTTGAAACTACTCCCACCCAATTTGAATGTGTAGTTAATTTTTATATATTTATATTTTTGATTTTTTTATTATAACTAATTATGAGATATTTATATTTATTAATTAAAATAAAGTAACCAATATATATATATATATATATAT
>MU697017.1:27091-37689 GCA_026770625.1 Nicotiana glauca | reverse complement strand
AACTAATAACTAATTATTAACTAAAAAATTAATTAGTAACTAATTATGTCATGTGGCTTTTTTTTATGCTGCCACTTGGCTTAAGGAGAGGGCTTTATCCTCTCCTTTTAATAATATATAGATTATCATGAGAGTGTTTTTAGGACTGGAATTGTGACTTTATTTGCGGCACAATAACAACTTTTAGTGTTGCACACTTTAGAAAAATAATAAAGGTTGCCAATCTCTTGCACGATTAGTTAGATTCTTTCCTTTACATAGGTCAGTTTCTTTGCTTTTTACTATAGCAGTTCTTTTTCACTTTTACTGTTATCCATCACCACTACACCAGTCACCACACAATTATGCAGCGAGCAAATCGAGTTTGTATGCACAATTTTATGTTGGGGGAAGAAAAAGGAATTTATAGTTTTTTTTCTTTTTCTTTTTTTGATAGGGGTGTGGGGGTGCTGTTTCAGCAGGAGAGGTGGGTGAAAGTAATAAATACTAGGGGTTGGGCGGAGCTAGAAGGTACTCCCTCCGATCCAAAATAAGTGATTTTTTGGCCTTTTTCTTGTGGTCTAAAATAAGTGATTTTTTTCAGATTTTAAGAGTGAATTAATTATTTTTTTCCTACATTGTCCTTGGAGTAAATAATGTTGAAATATGTGTTAGGAGTGTTTATGTGAGATAATAAAAATTAATATGCTCAATGCATTACTAATTAATGCTAAAATGTGGATTTCTTAATCTGTGTGAAAACATACAAAAAATAACTTATTTTGGACCGGAGGGAGTAATCTACTAGTTAGGTCGAATTCACTAATTTCGGCCAAAATTTGTATTTATATAAAGATATTTATTAAATATGTACAAATTTAAATTCATAATTTAATTACTAAACACCTAATATTGTTATATATCTTTCTGATGATCCGATAGGTCATTTTGAGTTTTATCCTTTATCGTGCTCCAAGACCTTGATTAGCTCCGGTTAGTATTTTTCGATTTGCTTGCGCAGTCCGTCTCTTTTTCGAAAAGTTTTTAAGTGAAAAAATTGAAGAAAATATGAATTTTAGCTTTAAAATTGATTTGAGTTGACTACGATCTATATTTTTGTGTAAACGAACCTGAATCAGTATTTTGATAATTCCGGTGGGTCCGTATCGTAATTTTGGACTTGGCATATACCCAGAATTAAATTCAGAAGTCCATAACTTGATTTACATGATTTGTTGAAAAGTAGTAATTTGAAGGTTTAAAGATTTCCGAAGTTTGACCGTAGGTTGACTTTAATAGTTATCGGGTTCGAATTTCAGTTCTAGGATTTGGTATAGGTCCATTTTATTATTAAGATTTGTCTACAAAATTTGGTGCAAACGAAGTTGATTTGATAGGATTCGGACAATAGGTTGTAAATTTGAAAGTTCTTGAGTTTCTTTAAAAATTTCAGGCATTTTGATGTCAGTTCGTAGTTCAAAGTGTTATTTTGATCACGTGAATGATTTCGTATGATGTTATTACACCTGTGTGCATGTTTTGTTTGGAGTTCGAGGGGCTCGGTGTGTTTCGGATAGGCTATGAGTCATTTTTGGACTTAAAGTTGCAGGCTTCAGCTGGGTTTCTAGTGTCTGGTGCAATGTTCTCCGCGATCACGAAGGGGAGTTTGGGCTGGGGAGGAATTCATTCATCGCGAACGCGAGGAGCAGGTCACAAGCACGAAGCAGTAGGGGATTTATTCTTCGCGAATGTGACCTTCCTCTAGCGAACGCGTAGGGTTAGGGTGTGTCACGACCCGCTTCTATAACAGGTCATGAAGGCGCCCGACACCATTGCCGGGCAAGGCAAGTGTAGAAAATATTTCTAACTTTTTACGTTATTATTATCAAAATTTAAGTAAGATAAATACCCCAATCGGATTCAAAACCAAAAGTGATGGATAATGTAAGTAGCATAATAATACAACCCCAAAGTAAGTCCACTAATTTGTGTGCCAGAACCTGGTATCACAAGTTACGTGCAACTAGTATAATATATACCGAAAGAATATCATACTATCCCACTGTCTGAATCAGGGTAGACAGAAAATAAAAGTACAAAGGAAAGACTTCTTCGGCTGCGGGTCGACATGGAGGAAAAAGCAGCTCACCGTAGAAGTCCCAAGTCCGCTCACGGGTGCGCACCAGAATGATTACCAGATCCACCTGCCTCAGATCCTGTACATTTAAGTACAAAAGTGTAGCATGATTACATAAAAAATATGTATCCAATAAGTATCCCGTCTAATCTCGAAGAAATAGAGACGAGAGGTCGACTCGATACTTACAAGGGTCATGTAAAATTAGGAGAATTTATAATAAGCAGAAATAACTCAAAACGTAAGGATTAGTAAGTATAAAACAACAATTCTTCCTTTAGATTTTCATCATGAGCGTCCATTTATATATTTAAGCAATTATGAAGTCTAACCCACAGTAGAATGCCAAATAAGTCATGCGCAGATGATCACTGAGGAACGTACGGCCCGATCCAACATAAAAGTAAATTGTGCACTGCAGAGGATCGAATGGCTCGAACCATAGATGCATCTATTACCCCGCTCGCGAATCACCCTTTTGACGCGGTCAAATAGAAATAAGCTCATTGACAAGCAACAACAACAATCAATATATATATAAGGAGTGGCCATACACAGGAATGCCAATTATTCTCTTTCAAAAGACCAAACAGGATAAGGGCCATTCTCTAGTCTCATTCTTCTTAATCAAATAATTCATACGAATCCAGGTTAATCAAACTGTACTAGAATATCACGTAAAGCATACTTATGGGTCCTGAACTACCCAGACTTAGCATAATAGTTGTTACGTACGGACTCTCGTCACCTAGTAGGTACGTAGCCCCCGAATACAACAATTATTAATTCAATTATTATGCCTATGGGGACAATTCCCTCTTACAAAGTTAGAAAGGAGACTCATATCGCTCCAAAGTGCACACCCAATATCAAGAACAAGCCCAAGCCCTCAAATTCGGAGCCGAACGATCTCAAACTAGTTAAATGAAGTAAGAACTAATTAATATAAGCTCACAAGATCGAATTCTAGCTATTCAAACCATTTCCCAACTATTTACATGAGTTTCCTAAATTCCAACCCCGGGCCCACGTGCCCGAATTCCAAAATTTTTCGAAGAAAGTTGTCCTCTATAACCTAAGGATCGTTAATATATTATTTATACTTCATTTCATAGCAAATTTCATGGTTAAATCTTAGTTGTATTAAAGCCCTAGGTCTAGCTCTAACCCCTTTGATTTTACCTAGTTTTTGATGTTTAATCTACCTAATATACATGTATTTAAACTAAGAATGAATGGAAATAACTTACCTCACAATGCTATGTTGAAATCGCCTCTTTGGAAGCTCTCTAATCGCCCAAGTGTAGAGTAGAAATGAAATAAATGTTCTAAGTCCCGTTTTTAAAAACAATGCCCAGCCCTCTGATGTCGCAATTGCGACACCAGGCACGCAATTGCGAGGTCGCAATTGCGACAATTCGTTCGCAAATGCGAACTGCCCCCTTTCCTGTCTTGATCAAAAATGCGATAGAGGGATCGCAAATGCGGACTCCCCAGGGTTCACAAATGCGAAGAAAAGCTCGCGAATGCGGACACCCTTGGGTCGCAAATGCGAAAAAGAAGGTCGCAAATGCAACCACTACCCAGTCGGTCCAAGTTCGCAAATGCGATGCCACTCTCGCAATTGCGATGGCCATCTTGAAATTGCGAGACCTGCAGCAGGGGCAAAAACACCAGAAAAACTGGTGTGATTTCCTACCTCCAGCCATGCCCGAATCTCATCCTAGCCCTCGGGGCTCCACTCCGAACACTCACGCAAGTCCTACAACAATGTGCAAACTTTCTCAAGCAATCAAATCGCCTAATTAACACCTAAAACCTCGGATTTAACACCAAAAATGCATGAAATCCTCAAGAACACCCAAATTCCTATCTTTTCAACCAAATGTCCGAATCTCGTCAAATCAATCCCGCTTCTCACAAATTTTCACATGCAAGACTAAAATATTATACCGAACCTGTACCGGGCTCCAGAACCAACATTCGGTCCCGATATCAATATGATCAAGCATTTTTCCTTTTTATTAAACTCTTAGGATTTAAATTTAAAAATTTTCAATAAAAATTCATTACTCGGGATAGGGACCTCGGAATTCGATTCCGGGAATACGCCCAGGTCCCATATATTTTCACGGACCTCCCGAGACTGTCAAATCATGAGTCCGGGTTCGTTTTTCCAAAAAGCTGACCGAAGTCAAACTTGGTCTTTTAAGAGAATCTTAAAGAAACAATTAGGCATATTTCACTCAAAACTCTTCCAACTCCCGAACCAACCGTTCTCGCATGTCGTAAATTAGTTAAAGCAAGTACGAAAGGTTTTACTTAGGGGAACGGGGTTCTAAAGGGCAAAATGACCAGTCGGATCGTTACATTCTCCACCTCTTAAACAAACGTTCGTCATGAAACGGACATAGAAAAGTACCTGGACTGTTGAATAAGTGGGTATATCTTCTTTGCATGTCCTCCTCGGACTCCCGGGTCGCCTTCTCGACCGGTTGGCCCCTCCATTGGACTCTCACCGCATAAATCCTCTTGGACCTCAACTGGCGATCCTGCCTATCAAAAATGGCAATTGGCTCCTCCTCATAGCCCAAACTCTCATCTAACTGAATAGTAATGAAGTCCAACTCCCGATAAACTGGGGGGTAAAGCAATCTCATAGGCAACCTCCCCAACTCGTCTCAACACCTCAAAGGGGCCAATAAACCTTGGGCTCAACTTGCCCTTCTTCCCAAACCTCATGATGCCCTTCATGTGCGAGACTTTCAAGAGAACCTTCTCGCCAACCATAAATGATACATCACGCGCCTTCTGATCCGCGTAGATTTTCTGTCTGGATTGAGCTGTGCGAAGTCTCTCTTGAATCAACTTTACCATATCCAAGGCATCCTGTAGCAAATCTATGCCAAGTAACTTAGCCTCATCGGACTCAAACCACCCGATAGGAGAACGACAACGCCGACCATATAAAGCCTCGTACGGGGCCATATCTATGTTGGACTGATAGCTGTCATTGTACACAAACTCCACTAAGGGAAAGAACTGATCCCACTGCCCTCCAAAGTCAATCACACATACTCTAAGCATATCCTCCAAGATCTGAACTGTCCGCTCCGACTATCATCGGTCTGAGGATGGAATGTTGTGCTAAGCTCTATACGAGTTCCCAACTCATTCTGAACGGCTCTCCAGAAATGAGAAGTGAATTGAGGGCCTCTGTCTGATATGATGGAAACCGGCACACTATGCAATCGGACTATCTCCCGAATATAAATCTGAGCATACCTCTTCGATGTTTAAGTAGTTGCCACTGGAATGAAATGAGCCGACTTGGTTAACCTATCCACAATGACCCACACTTAATCAACCTTCCACAAAGTCCACGGCAACCCAACTACGAAGTCCATGGTGATGTGTTCCTACTTCCACTCAGGTATAGGCATCTGCTGAAGTAGGCCACCTGATCTCTGATGTTCATACTTGACCTGCTGGTAATTCAAACACTTAGCTACATACTCTACTATGTCTTTCTTCATTCTCCGCCACCAATAATGCTGCCTCAAGTCATGATACATCTTTGTGGCACCTGGATGAATAGAGTACCTCGAACTGCGGGCCTCTTCCAAAATTCTCTCCCTCAAACCATCAACATTAGGAACACATAAACATCCCTGAAGTCGTAACACACCATCCTCACCAATAGAAACCTCCTTGGCACCTCCCTGAAGTACCGTCTCTCTGAGAACTTCCAAATGTGGATCATCAAACTGTCGGGCCTTGATTTTCCCCAATAGTGAAGACTGAGCAACTACACATGCTAGAACTCGGCTGGGCTCTGAAATGTCCAACCTCATGAGCCTGTTATCTAAGGACTGGATGTCCAAAGCTAGTGGCCTCTCCTTTGCTGGAATGAATGCCAAACTACCCATACTCTCCGCCTTTCTGCTCAAGGCATCCGTGACCACATTTGCCTTGCCCGGATGATAAAGAATGGTGATGTCATAATCCTTTAGTAGCTCAAGCCACCTGCGCTACCTCAAATTGAGATCCCTCTGCTTGAACAATTGCTCTAAGCTGCGGTGATCGGTATAAACCTCACAAGGCACCCCATACAAATAGTGCTTCCATATCTTAAGAGAATGAACAATCGTTGCCAACTCCAGATCATGCACAGAGTAATTCTTCTCATAAATCTTCAGCTGACGCGAAGCATATGCAATAACTTGCCCCTCCTGCATCAATACACATCCCAAACCAACGCGTGAAGTGTTGCAATATACCGTATACATCCCCACACCGGAAGGCAACACAAAAACTGGTGTCGTAGACAAAGCTGTCTTGAGCCTCTGAAAGCTCTCCTTACAATTATCGGACCAACGGAACGGGGCACCCTTCTGGGTCAATCTGGTCAAAGGTGATGCAATGGATGAAAAGCCCCGCACAAATCGCCGGTAATAACCTGCTAATCCCAGGAAACTCCTGATCTCGGTCATTGAAGTAGGGCGTGGCTAACTCTGAACTGCCTCAATCTTCTTAGGATCCACCTTAATACCCTCTCCTGACATAACATGCCCCAAGAATGCCACTGACTCTAGCCAAAACTCACACTTAGAGAACTTAACATATAACTTCTGCTCTCACAAGGTCTGAAGCACTACTCTCAAATACTGCTCATGCTCCCCTAGGCTACGTGAGTATATCAAGATGTCATCAATGAAAACAATAACAAAGGAATCAATATAAGGCCTGAACACCCTGTTCATCAAGTCCATAAATGATGCTGGGGCATTAGTCAAGCCAAAGGACATCACCAGAAACTCATAGTGGCCATATCTAGTCCTGAATGCAGTCTTCGGAACATCCGAGTCCCGAATCTTTAGCTGATGATACCCTGACCTCAAGTCGATCTTAGAGAACACCCTATCACCCTGCAACTGGTCAAACAAGTCATCAATACGAGGCAACAGATACTTGTTCTTGATGGTTACTTTGTTCAACTGGCGGTAATCAATGCACATCTGCATAGTCCCATCCTTCTTCTTCACAAATAGCACTGGTGCGCCCCAAGGCGATACACTGCGCCTAACAAACCCCTTTTTTAACAACTCCTCTAGCTGCTCCTTCAACTTTTTAGGAGCCATACGGTACGGCAGAATAGATATAGGCTGAGTGCTTGGAGCCAAATCAATATAGAAATCAATATCACGATCCGGAAGCATGCCAGGAAGATTAGAAGGAAAAACATCGGCGAACTCTCGGACTACTGGCACCAAATCCATCGTCGGAGACTCCGCAGTGGTGTCTCGAACATAATCTAAGTAAGCCAACCACCCTTTCCCGACCATGTGCTAAGCCTTCAGGAAGAAAATAACCCTACTAGGCGTATCAACTGTGGAACCCTTCCACTCCAATCTCGACAATCCTGGCATCGCTAGCGAAACAGTCTTGGCATGGCAATCAAAGACGACGTGATATGGATATAACCAATCCATGCCTAGGATGACCTCAAAATCGATCATATCAAGCAACAAAAGATCTGCTCTAGTCTCGAAACCACAAAAAGTGACCACACAAGACCGGTAGATCTGATCCACAACTATAGAATCACCCACATGAGTGGACACATGAAAAGGAACACCCAAATGATCAGAAGAAATAACCAGGAAGCAAGCGAAAAGAGATGATACATATTAATAAGTAGACCCTTGATATAATAATACTGAAGCATCCCTACCACCAATGGAAATAATACCTGTGATGACGGCATCTGAGGCCAATGTATCTGGCCTGGCCGGAAGGGCATAGAATCTAGCTGGAGCACCGGCTGTCTAGCCTCCACCAAACTGAGTAGTAGTTGGCTGACCTCTCCCTACCTAACCTCCACCTCTGGGACGGCCCCTACCGGCCTGCCCTCCACCTCTAAGCGGTTGGGCAGCTGGTGTTGAAGTCATGGGATTCTGTCCCTACTGTACTGCCTTACCCCGAAGCCTGGGGCAAGTCCTCTTCAGATGACCCAGATCTCTACACTCGTAGCACGCTCTAGGCACCATATCATGCTGCCCTAGAGTCTGATTCTACTGACCCAAATACCCATTGGAAGAACCCTAGATAGTTGGCGGGCGATAGGAACTCTTTGGCACGACACTGAAGGGAGCACTAGAAGAATCCTGATACCCAGAATACCCACCGGAGGAACCCTGAGTAGCTGGTGGGAGGTAAGAACCCTTCAGCATCGCACTGAAATAAGGCCTCGCTGGGGCACCTCGGGGAGCGGGTGGTGGTGCTGAATGTGAGGGCCTGCTGGGCTGACCCCTCCCGAAGTGACCTTTACCCCTAGCTAGGGCACCTCTGAACTCTCCTAAAAATCTAGCCCTCTTATCTTGCTGCATCTTCTCTCTACCCCTCAAACGATAACCCTCAATCCTGTGAGCAATCTCAATCACTAGCTGATACCCTGTACATATCTCTACATCTCGGGTTATACCAGATCGGATAGTGGGGTGTAACCCCACAACAAACCTTCGTACTCTCTCTGCCTCTGTGGGAAGTATCATGAATGTGTGGTGAGATAACTTAGAGAACCTCACCTCATAATCGGTCACTGACATTTGACCCTGCTCTAGATGCTTAAACTGATACCGCAGCTCTTCTCTCTCGGAGGGTGGGATGTATCGATCCAGGAATAACTGTGTGAACTGACGTCAAGTGAGGGGAGGAGAATCTGCTAGCCTTCCAAGTACATAAGACTGCCACCATCTACGGGCCCTACCCTCCAGCTGAAAAGTGGTGAAGTCAACTCCATGCGACTTTAATATCCTCATGTTGTGCAGTCTGTCCCTGCACCTATCAATGAAGTCCTGGGCATCCTTATGACGTTCACCCTCGAAGACTAGAGGGTGAAGTGTTGTCCATCTGTCCAATAGCTTCTGCAGATCGCCGTCTACAGATGGCATGGGCTGGGGTGCCACAGCAGCAACTGGCTGAGCCTCATCTGCGGGTAGTGCACTCAGAGTCTGATATACCACAGTTGCGTGACCTGGAGCCTGAGCAGTGGGGGTCTGGGCTCCCCCTGCCTGTGAAGTAGCTGGGTCTGCTAGAAATAAACCAGCCCGAGTCATAGTGTCCATGAACCGTAACATGCGGCCCAAGACCTCCTGAAGTCCCGGTGCTGTCATGAAATCAGCCGGGGTAGGCTCAGTTCCGAGCACCTCGCCCTGCTCCTCGATAATCGGATCCCCCCACAGGATCTGCTGGTGGTGCTACTGGAACGGCTCTGGGACGCCCTCGTCCCCTACCACAGGCTGATGCCCTCTCTCGGCTTCTGCCTCAGCCTCTAGCAACAGGGGAAGCTGCTCCTCCCGGGTTCGAAACGTCAGCGGTGTGAGTTCTCACCATCTATGAGAGAATAGGAGAGGGAAATTTAGTATACCAACCACTACACGATAGGAAGTGAATAAAGAGTAGTCTTTCCTAATACCATATACCCTCTCGAATATAAATACAGACGTTTCTGTACCGGTCAAAAGACTTTATTAGGTTACCCATAACTCGTGAGACCTACGTAAACCTAGTGCTCTGATACCATGTTGTCACGACATGCTTCCAAAACAGGTCATGAAGGCGTCCGACACTATTGCCGGGCAAGCCAAGTGCGGAAAACATTTCTAACTTTTTACGTTATTATTATAAAAATTTAAGTAAGATAAATACCCCGATCCGATTCAAAACCAAAAGTGATGGATAATGTAAGTAGCATAATAATACAACCCCAAAGTAAGTCCACTAATGTGTATGCCATGTGTATGCCAGAACCTGGTGTCACAAGCTACGGGCAACTAGTAGAATATACACCGAAAGAATATCATACTATCCCACCGTCTGAATCAGGGTAGACAGAAAATAAAAGTACAAAGGAAAGACTTCTTAAGCTGTGGGTCGACATGGAGGAAGAAGTAGCTCACCGTAGAAGTCCCAAGTCCTCTCGCGGGTGCGTACCAGAATGATTACCAGATCTACCTGCCTCAGATCCTGTATATTTAAGTATAGAAGTGTAGCATGAGTACATAAACAATATGTATCCAGTAAGTATCCCGTCTAATCTCGAAGAAGTAGAGACGAGAGGTCGACTCGATACTTACTAAGGTCATGTAAAATGAGGAGAATTTATAATAAGCAGAAATAACTCAAAACGTAAGGATTAGTAAGTATAAAACAACAATTCTTCCTTTAGATTTTCATCATGAGCGTCCATTTATATATTTAAGAAATTATGAAGTCTAACCCACAGTAGAATGCCAAATAAGTCATGCACAGATAATCACCGAGGAACGTACGGCCAGATCCAACATAAAAGTAAATTGTGCACTGCCGAGGATCGAACGGCTCGAACCATAGATGCATCTATTACCCCGCTCGCGAATCACCCATGCGATGCGGTCATATAGAAATAAGTTCATTGATAAGCAACAACAACAATCAATCT
>MU697017.1:10825-26498 GCA_026770625.1 Nicotiana glauca | reverse complement strand
ATATATATATATATATATATATATATATATATATATATATATATATATATATATATAAAGAGGAGTGGCCATACACAGGAATGCCAGTTATTCTCTTTCAAAAGACCAAACAGGATAAGGGCCATTCTTTAGTCTCATTCCTCTTAATCAAATAATTCATACAAATCTAGGTTAATCAAACTGTACTATCACGTAAAGCATACTTATAGGTCCTGGACTACCTGGACTTAGCATAATAGTTGCTACGTACGGACTCTCGTCACCTAGTACGTACGTAGACCCCGAATACATCGACAATTAATTCAATTATTATGCCTATGGGGACAATTTCCTCTTGCAAGGTTAGAAAGGAGACTCACCTCGCTCCAAAGCGCACGTTCAATATCAAGAACAAGCCCAAGCCCTGAAATTTTGAGCCAAACGATCTCAAACTAGTTAAATGAAGTAAGAACTATTTAATATAAGCTCACAAGATCGAATTCTAGTTATTGAAACCATTTCCCAACTATTTACATGAGTTTCCTAAATTCCAACCCTAAGTCCGCGTGCTCGGATTCTGAAATTTTTCAAAGAATGTTGTCCTCTATAACCTAAGGATCGTTAATATATAATTTCTACTTCATTTCATAACAAATTTTGTGGTTAAATCTTAGTTTTATTAAAACCCTAGGTCTAGCTCTAACCCCTTTGATTTTACCTAGTTTTTGGTTTTTAATATACCTAATATACATGTATTTAAACTAAGAATGAATGGAAATAACTTAACCTCACAATGCTATGTTGAAATACCCTCTTTGGAAGCTCTCAAATCGACCAAGTGTAGAGTAGAAATGAAATAAATGCTCTAAGTCCCATTTTTAAAAACTATGCTCAGCCCTCTGATGTCGCAATTGCGACACCAGGCTCGCAATTGCAACACCATGCCCGAATCTCACCCGAGCCCTCGGGGCTCCACTCCGAACACTCACGCAAGTCCTACAACAATGTGCAAACTTGCTCAAGCAATCAAATCACCTAATTAACACCTAAAACCACGGATTTAACACCAAAAATGCATGAAATCCTCAAGAACACCCAAATTTCTATCTTTTCAACCGAACGTTCGAATCTCGTCAAATCAATCCTGTTTCTCACCAAATTTCACAAGCAAGACTAAAATATTATACCGAACCTGTACTGGGATCCGGAACTAACATACGGGCCCGATATCAATATGATCAAGAATTTTTCCTTTTTATTAAACTCTTAGGATTTAAATTTATTAATTTTCAATAAAAATTCATTACTCGGGCTAGGAACCTCGAAATTTGATTCCGGGCATCCGCCCAGGTCCTATATTTTTCCACAAACCTCCCGGGACCCTCAAATCACGAGTCCGGGTTCGTTTTTTCAAAAATTTGACCGAAGTCAAACTTGGTCTTTTAAGAGAATCTTAAAGATACAATTAGGCATATTTCACTCAAAACTCTTCCAACTCCCGAACCAACCATCCCCGCAAGTCATAAATTAGTTAAAGAAAGTACGTAAGGTTTTATTTAGGGGAATGAGGTTCTAAAAGGCAAAACAATCAGTCGGGTCATTACATGGAGGGACCTGGGGAAGCTGGTCAGTTACTCTTCGCGAATGCGTTCCTTGGATCGCGAATGCGAAAGCAGGAGAGTAAGCTTTCACGAACGCGAAGAGTGGCTCACGAACACGAAGGCTTGTGGCCGCTGCTGCATCGGGATCGCGTCAGGTTCTTCGCGAACGCAAAGAAGACCTGACGCTAGTGATTAAAACTATCACAAAATCGGGATTTATCCCATTTCTCACCATTTCAAGTTTGAGCTCGACAAGAATCTATTTTGAAGAGGTTTTTCATCCCAACTTCATAGGTTAGTAGATTTTAATTTTTTCTCTTTCCTTCCCAAAAACACCCATTGATTTTATCCTTTAGTCTATGCTTTTTCAAGGTAGAAATTAGAGATTTGGGTAGAAATTTTGAATTTTGAGAAATCGAGATTTAAATCTCAAATTGAGGTCAGATTTCGAAACTAATCACATAACTGGACTGATCCAGATCTTGGATTTTGACCAAGCAGATCAGAGGTTGACTTTTGTTTACTTTTTCCAAAAATATTAAAGATTGAATCTTTTTCACTCGTGGGTAGTTTCTAAAGCTTTTTTAAAATTATTTGAACTATATTTTGTTAGATTTGGAAGCTAATTTTAGAGGAAAATCGACGGTTGAGAATTGACTTGGTTGAGAAGTGAGGTAAGTATCGTGGATAACCTTGACTTGAGGGATTAGGACTTGTTGGTCTATTTGCTATGTGTTTTATGTGTGGGGACAACTATGTGAGGGGACAAATACCTATGCATGGTCATTGGGCTAAAGCATGCGGGTGAAGATCATTTCTTTGTATTATATTGTTCCGTAATATTGTTATCCATGCTTAGGTTAGTGTTTAACCAGAAAATAGGAATTTCTCTCAAAGCTTATTTTTAGAAGAACTCGGGTTACTGATAATCAAATAAAGAAATGATTGTGTAAAGAAAAATTAAACTGAGAGGAAGTCGAGTAAGCAATATAAAGCAACGTAAATGAGTATAGTTCAATAAAACAATGTATCTGTAAAATATTATTCCTCTCCCTTTTATAGCTATTTCTAAGTACAACGTTTCTTCCTTCTCATAATAGAATCATTATCAGCATTTAATGTCATTAAATAAACGTTATAATTGGCAATCGTAACTGTTTTGTGAAGATTATGTAACGTTTCCTATCATTTATGCTCATTAATTTCAAGATTTAATGAATCTATACTTCTTTGTTGTCTTGGTTCATTCCACCGGTGTCTCTTCAAATCATGAAGAGACCCCAATGACTATTCCTTCTTGTTCTCAAAACGCTTTGCTCGTACCTATTAAGATTCGCGTCTCTTTAAGTACTGTTTGCCAGCTGTCACTCTTCTGATAATCCACGTGTCTTGACATGTCAGCCACATAATTAATTCCAAGTGTAATATTGATTTTCCCTAATACAGATAGTCTCCTCACTTCCCATTTATTCAATAATTGAATATTTAGGAAGTGGATCTCATTAAAACGGGAATTTTTGCCGCCGCTTCCCATATATCATTATACCTTCTTCTGACTGTCGCATCGTATGTCACTTCCATTTAATGTGTATGACACATGGTGTCCTACGATTGGTTCTGCAATTCCTCAGCGCCTTTTAGGGCTTTTTACGGCTGCATCAATCATGAAGTGACATTTTTCATAATGATGTTTCCATCATTACCTTTTTGTTTGATGGTTGCTTATGAGTATAAATATATCCTTTGTCTTTTCTTTCACGAAAAAGTTTTCCATGTTTTGCCATTCACTACTTTCTTCTTCTTCTTCTTCATACAACTATGTTTTCTTCAAACCCTGATCCTAAGAAAGTTCTTATTGTAGATGAACTTCCCCTTGCTCCTACCAGAAGTAGGAGATGGGGTAGGCTGCGTAGTTTAGGGTCAGTTTCCATTCGAGGTTCTTCTTCTCAAACTAGTTCTACTCCTCTATCATCTTCTAGAACTAGGGCTTCTCTTGCACATAGGTCTTCTACTAGAAGTAGAGATTCCAGTGAGCTAATTTGTGAACCTACAGTAGACGAGATTATCCCTACTGAACTTTCTTTTTATACTGATAGATAATCGATTAGAAACCAGGTCTCTTCTTTGTCCTCTCATGATCGTGCTGATGTTTATCCTTCTCAGATTACTGAAGGTTTAATATCTGTTGTTCGTAGAGATTGTTATTAGAAGTTTGATTTCCTAATTTTGATCCCCAATGCAAACCAAAGGATCACTCTTTTAAAGCTGGCTTTTCTTTTGTGTACACGTATCCCTTCACATTAGACTTTAGACCCCTTATTGATCCAGTCATTATTGAATTTTGTCGCTTCTTCAATGTGTGTTTAGGACAAATCGTCCCTATTGTATGGAGGGCTATTGCATGTTTAAGGTATTTGACTAATCTTGCTCGGTTGCCTTTGACTTTCTACCATCTAATCCATTTCTACTCCTCTAAATCATTCTGTCATGGGATTTTTACTCTGGTGGCAAGGAGTAAGAGAGTTTTAGTTAGCCCTGAGTACAATAAAGACCGTGGCCGATACGCCCGATTTGTTACTGCTCCTACGCAAGGATTAGTAAGTGAAGAGAGTATGCCCTTTCCTGAGAAGTGAAACTTTGCACGTAAGTTTTCTTTACAACCTTTTTTTCAGAGTTCGTACTTCCTATGACTGTTTTACTTTTCTTTTTCAGCAACCATGGGAACGTCTGAGGAGATTCTCGATTTCCGTGATTGGGTAGGAAAATTGTTAAAAGTTGCTCCAATGGAAGTAAGGTCTAGGAAGTACCTATCAAATAGGTTTGGCTGGAAGGTTAAGACTCACGAAATTTTTTTATTCTTGCCCTTCACTCGTTTATTCATTCTTTTATTAGAATTTATTAACCCTTTTTTTTATCAGGGTTTCCTATTCGTGGCGTGAGTGCTGAGTCAATCATAGCTTCTAGACTTTCTTTAGCAAGAGCTTAGGATATAATCTTGAGTTCTTCTACGAAAAGAAAAGCTGATAGACCACAGGACTCTGAAGATAAGAGGAGCTGGATAGAAGCTCTTTGGTTTGAAAGCCGCGAGCTAGAAGACGTGTCATTTCGGATGACGAAGCTACTCCTCCTCCTCATTTTATTTCCATGACCAAGACTATTGAAGCCACTTTAGTGAGTTATGATGAAGAGACACCTATGGCAGCTCGTGACTCTGCTGAATACCTCTTTTCACGTGGGTTTGATAATGAAAGCTTTGACTTGGTGTCTGAGGAAGTGCCTCTTGTCTCCATTCCTGTGTCTATTCCAATGGAATGCCATTTACCTATTCTTACCGCTGATGTTTCTGCTCCGCCCGAAGCTATTATGACTTCTTCGACTATCCCTGTTGCCAATATTCCTCGAACTGAAATTGGTTCTTCAAGTGGAAGTAGGGCAATGAAGCAAATTACCATTGAAGTTCCTGCCAATGGTAATCTTCGGAAGAAGTCAAGCCAGGCTGACATATGGCTATAACGCTTGATTGGTCGAGTTAAGAAGTCAAAACTAGAAAGTCATAGTTCTTTGACTTGGATGAACAACTTGCGCAATCATCATTGAACGTATAGACTTCTCTCTTCATCTTATGCAATTTTTCCTTTTACTAGGATTCTCATCCTTTTCTCTTTATGTAGATAAATCTCATCGGCACGAAGATGATGAAAAGGGTTTCGCATATGGAGCAATTGATGCATGACTACCAGATTGAGGCTGCTAATTGAAAAGAGCAGTATGAAAGTCTCCAACTTGAGATGGAAGTTTTAGAGGAGAAAAAATGTACCTTGGAGCAGCGATAAAAATCATGGCAAGGGAGCTAGCAGTTGAGAAAGACTTTTCCAACCAAGCGGGCAAGGACAAGCAGCTTCTTGAGTTGTCTTTTGCTGAACAACATTTCAAGGCTACAGAAGATATCAGAGGTCTGAAGGCCCTGTTAAATGAGAAAGAAGTTTATGCTGGTGACCTTGTTCAAACTCTCACCCAGACCCAAGAAGATTTTCCGAGTGTCTTCCGATAAGGTTAAGTTTTTGGAGAGTTCACTTGCCCCCTTACATGCTTCTTACGATGCTACTTTAGCTGAGAAGGAAGAGCTTAGGAGTGAAATTGATCAATGTGAGAGAGATTATGAAGCTCTTAAATACAAGGCCGCCGTTGAAGTAAGTTGGTCCATTTTGAGCACGTGCCACGATAATCTTGTGAAGGTAAGCCAGGAAGGTTTTAATTTGGATGCTGAGGTAGCAAAGATTAAGGAGACAATTGAAAAAACTCAGCAAAGCCAAAGTTTTTCTTCACCTATGGCTAATACCCCCGAAAGTGTTGAAGCTAATCTTGGTGTAGTGAATGTTCAAGCCTCTTCTAATCAAGCTGAACCTTCTGCTGCTGATGGCGCCACCTTGAACTCTTCTTCAAAACCTGCTCCATAGTGAAAGTTTAATTGTGAAGTTAACTAGTTTTTTTTTGTTTTGTTGGTGAAACATTTGGTGGTTTTACCCTTGGTCCCCTTTAGGGTTAATATTTTTGGTAACATCATATCCCCAGTCCATTTCGGAGATTTGTATAATGACAATTAAGGTAGGACTAAGTTCATACTTAGTTTTAACTAAATATTTTAAGGTATTATAAAGTTTTTGCTCAACTTTTATGATGCATTTGATTTGAGTTTCTGTTCTACTCTCTTAATGGTTTGTACTTGCTTTTATAAGTTTAAGGTCTTGCTTCCACTTCAATTTTAATATGTGGGTTTTTTTTTACCCTTTTGCATTTAGAAATGCTTTATTTATTTTATGGCTTTTTGAATCAAGCACGAATTATAAAAGAGGGCCCTTTTATAAACGACACTTAATGAAGAGGACATCTCAACTTCATAATGGTGTAAATATACGAAAGAAGAAATAGGAACACATATATTTCCAGGAATAACTTTGAGAAAAGTTTTATTTCATTCAAACTTGTCGAACTGAATAACGCCTTACATGTATTTTAATATATTTTTTTGGTCAGAAAGATAATTTATATTATATAAATTTAAACGGGTACATCACACATGTTAAGTAGATGCACAAGAGGCATCATTTGCACAAAAGTAGAGTTGATTACTAGGTCTCCCATATGGGAACCATGTCTTGTACTAGTATTCAAATTAGACAACACAGTAGTAGTAGTAGGTTGGACACGCCTAGATAAAGTACTAATATTATACAAAATATTTGAGCCAGTGAGTGATTGTGCTGAAGCAGTGGAGTCAGTCCTAATTAGTCTTCTTTGTAACATGCATGTTGATCTTGTTTGTAAGAGGGCATTGCAAAAGGTGGTGGTCTTCCAAAAATTATACATTGATCCTTTAAATGCATGGTTCCATATGTAGCTAGGCTATCAGCAACATAATTTTGCTCTCTGTAGATGTGTTGTAGAGGTGGACTATCCAGCTGTAGGAGTAACAACCTGCAGTCGTTAATAATATTAGTATATTGTATTGTAGGTGAGTTAAACATACCTAAAACTGCTCGGGCATCAGTTTCAATGACGAGTGATTTAAGCTGGATCTGTACAACAACTTTGAGTCCCGTGAGAAGTGCAAGAAGTTCTGTTTGAACAGTCGTTCCTTCTTTTGTGGTTCCTGCAAATCCTATAATCCAGTTTTCTTGTATGTTCCTAAAAACACCACCTATTCCATATTTGCCCTTGCCCGGGGGACAAGACCCATCAATATTCATTTTATAAGTGGTTTGATTTGGTGGATGTCATTTTATATAAACGGGTGTTAGAGAGTGATATTTTATTGAAGGATTTGTGATATTGTAAAATTTAGCAGCTATTTTTATAATAAAAGATATATTAAGGTTGATTTTTTGTTTTCTAGTATTAGTTTATTTCGTACTATCCAAAGGCGCCACATAGCAAACAGAATTAGTGTTGTGTATGGAATATTATGTGGAGTGGTTAATGAGGGTGTTTTTACAAGTTGGTGCAACCAACATAGATTAGTATGTTGTGACATAGGATAATTAGTGGTAATCATTGGACCTTTAGGGCTGTCCATAGCTGTCTCGCATGAGGACATTCTAAAAATATATGGAGTATTGATTCAGGACCCATAGTGCATTGTTGGAATACGGCTGAATAAATAACACCTAGTCGTGCGATATGCGTAACCGTTGGAAGTCTATCATGGCATATTAACCAGAAGAAAAACCTTATTTTTGGTGGAATGTGTAGTTTCCAAATCCACCTATAGGACTGGGAGTTGTGTATGCTAATAGGACGTGTAATTTGTAGTAAAGTATTGTATATAGATTTGGTTGTAAATATACCATTATCTGTTAGAGCCTAGTAAATTTGATCACACCTTGCAGATGTGGTAGGCATGTAAATATTGGCGATTAGTTAAAGTACTCTTGCTGGTAATGCAAAAGGTAAGGTGTCTAAATGCCAGGTATTATTATTGTAGTAATTTGAGACCAATTTTCTCTCCTTATGTTGTGTTAGAGGTCCTTGTATATAGTCATGAAGTGTGTTATTTTGGAGGATCCAGGGATCAGTCCAAAACCTAACATGTTGTCCCGTCGTAAGATTCTACTTATACCCTAAACGACAGTAGGACCATACTTTCATAATGTTACGCCAAGTATTGGAACCTTAGACTATTAAAAAATGTTGTGGTCGTAGATTAATATGTAATAACACTTGTACCCACAATTGATGTGGATTATTAAATAGTCTCCATGCAAGACTTACATGTAATGCCTGGTTCTTGATACTTAGGTTTTGTATACCTAATCCCCCTTGGTGGATAGGTTGTGTAACTGTAGACCACTTAATCAAATGAATTTTTTTCTTTTGTGGCGTTGTACCCCAAAGAAAATTTTGTTGATACCGATTAAGTTAGTTAATTATATAAGTAGGAATTTTTATATATTGCATCACATGATTAGGAAGTTGGTTTAAAGTAGATCTATTTAGTGTAGCCCTTCCTGCCCTTGATAAAAAAGTTATTTTCTAACCTGCTAGTTTGCTTTTGAAATTGTCCAGTAGGAATTGGTAATCCCTGGGTTTGCAATTATTTGAGAAATAAATTTTTGATTTCTCAAAATTTATAATTTGACTTGAATGGTATGCAAACTGAGTGAGAGTATTAACAATTGATTGGCATGATGTAGCTGTAATTTGAGATATAAGGATAATGTCATCCGCAAATAACAAATATGATAGTTGAGGTTCCCTTTTTGCTAAAGAAATTAGTATTCATGCCTGATAGTCAACTGCTGTGTTTATGCTTCTTGATAACATTTTCAGGCATAAAATAAATAGATATGGTGATAAGGGGTCACCCTGTCTAATGCCTCTTGATGGTGTAAAATAATCAGTTGGATTACCATTAATTAAGATTGAAGTAGAAGTAGTAGTTAAGCAAGACATAATTAAATTAATAATATCTTGGGGGAAATTTAAGGTTATTAGTGTGTGATGAATGAAAGACCATTCTAATTTGTCGAAAGCTTTTTCAAGATCCAACTTTAGTAGCATATTTAATTTATTACCCTTTTTTTTTAAAAATTACAAATGATCTCCTGCACAATATAGCATTGTCAGCAGCTCTTTTGTTTTTTGGATGCTAGACTGACTAGGATGAATAATATGCTCCAATATTAATTTTAATCTGTTCACAATAGTTTTTGTAATAATTTTGTAGATGGTATTACAAAGTCTAATAGGCATGTATTGTGATATTATGGATGCATTATCATTTTTTGGGATTAGACAAATGTAAGTTGTATTAATAGAAGGATCTATATGGTGGTCTTGAAAAACTTTATGGCAGAAATATTTAACAGAGCCACCTATAGTGTCCCAATATTTTTGGTAAAATAGAGGATGAAGACCATATGTTCCAGGTACTTTTAGAGGTTGAAAGGACTTTATAGAGTGTGTAATTTCATCATCTTGTAAAGAATGTATTAAACAAAGTTGATCCTCTCTTGTTAGGACATTATAAGGAAGAACTGAATTTGTTGGATATGAGACGGTTTTGTTTGTAGTGAATAAATTTTGATAAAATTGAGTAATATTCTAATTTATTTGATGCGGATTTGTAATCCAATTTTCCCCTTGATTTTGAATTTTTGTTATTCGATTATGTCTTCTACGATTCAAAGTAGTTAGGTGGAAAAACTTTGTATTTGTGTCACCATTATTTAACCAATTAATGCGTGATTTTAACTTCCAAAAGTCTTCCTCAAGTCTTAGTATATGATTATATTCGTTTTGTAATTGTTATTCTAGGTTTTGTAGGAAGATACTAGTTGGATAATGCATGGAAGATAAAAGACCACCTAAACGAGCTAGGATTTTTCATTTTTTCTTAAAAATATTACCAAAAGTTGAGGAGTTCCATTCCTATACTGTATTAGTAAATTGAATTATAGCCGGTAGAAGATGTAAATTATCAGACTAGGCTTGTTTAACAACAGTAGGGAAAGAAGGGTGCGTGGTCCAAATTGTTTCAAAACGAAATATTTTTTTACGAGGCAAAGGCCTATATTGTAGTTCAAGTTTAATAGGACAATGGTCTGAGTGTGTACGTGGAAGGTGTGTTACTATTGTATCAGGGAAAAGATTTAACCAATTATAATTTGCTATAATACGATCAATACGTTCAAGTATATTTGCCCCATTATGTCTCCCATTGGTCCACCTAAACCGCTTCCTTTATATCCTAAATCTATTAAATGGCAGTAGTTGAAATAGTCTACTAATTTATTTGAGCGTGCATTATTAATAGGAAGTCTGCCAAATTTATCCACTGTATGTGTTATTTCATTAAAATCACCCTCTAGGATCCATGGTCCTTTGTAATTATCATAAACACATATTAAATTTTTCCATAGAGATTGTCTATTCACTAACTCATTACTAGCATATTGGAAGGAAAAAGGGTGAACTTGGATATGACAGTGTATCTCCTGTACTGTAGTTTCCACTAGTACAACATTAAGAACATTTGAAAGCCATAATATTGCTAGTCCCCCAGCCTGCCCTATGGCAGCTACCTCGATCAATCCATTGACATTGAAGTCCTTCTTCAAGTTTTGATGACTTTGACAATGAGTTTCCAAAAAAACAACTAAAGAGGGCCTGTTGTAGTCGAGTAGTGACCTAAAATTTCTTCTAAAGCCCACTACAATTCCAAATTATGAAGTTAATATTATTGTTGTCTGAGTCGAGCATATGTCTGCTCCTTGGATTTGTCCAACTGATATTGCTCTCTCCTGGGCGAAGACGAAATGTAGGAAGTAGTAGCATAACATATTTGCCTACGTCTAGATTTGTTATGGGCCTTATCCTTAAGGATACCTTCATTAGACTTTGAGGACACCATACATAGATTTTTCGTATTCCTCTTTCTGGAAAAATACTTTTATCCCATCGAGATATGCATGCACTGAACGCGTTTCTCTTTTGTAGACGATTGCTGCTTTGAGTTCTACCTGGAGGTTCATGTCTTGTTATAGTGAATTAAGATGGTGGGGTGGTGACTGGGATGGTATGGGAGTGCGTGGTGGAGGTGTTATTGGTTCCAAAATTGGGAATTGTGGCTCTGGTAGTATGTATGGTTGAATCCAAGGGGTTTGTGTAGTTGGTGAAGGGTAGAATGGTAGCTGAATGCGATGTGGATAAAAGCGAATGGATTCCTAATATGGTGTTGGGAGATTGAGAGGTTGATTACGTGCAAGGTGGGGGACTTGCATCATCGACCAATGGTACCTTCCATATATATTCGTCCCTAGTTGTATTGCCTCCGCTACTATTTGTGCAAGATCCCTTGGATTGTTGATGAGAATGGTCACTTCTTGTTGATTGACCTCCATTGTGAACGTTAGTGCATGGTTTTGAAGCCCTATCTCGAGCCAAGAGACTGGAGTTGGTGTTGCCGGAGGTGTCTGTGTAGTGTAAATATATGTGTTTGGCTCCATGATCAGGTGTAAGGGTGGAATGGAGTATGGAGTTGGATTTTGATTGTGCTGTAGATGATGGACGTTCTGCCTGGTTGAGTTGGTGGATGGAAGTCTTAAGCGATTGAGATTTTGTGGATACATCTTGGAAATTGAGAGAAGTAAGGGAATGATTGATTGAGTGTATTTGTTCAAGATTTGAACAATGAATTGTAGAAGCAACAATCTGAGTGGTTGAATTAGGCGGTGTGATTGATGGAGTTGTCAGGTGTGTAGTTGACGAAGCTGAAGAAAATATTGTGGAAGTATCATGATGGGCCATTTACATGGGAGTTATAGTAGGGTTTTTGGACGTTGATAGTTTACTGTTTAGGGCGGTTGAATCAATTTTATTTTTATTGTAGGTTTTGTGTTGTATCTGACTTAGTAGTGTTAGTGGAAGATAGTATTCCTTGCATGTGGGAATTGGCTACTTGTCTCTTTGCATGTATTGTGATAGGTGTTGTGGTGTGGCATTCTTTCAATTGGGCCGAGTGAGTAATTGGCCTTAGTGGTACTTGAGTAGTTGTTGGAGGAGGTGAAGTAGGGTTTGTCGGTTGAGTAAGTAAAGAGTAATCATCATTTGCTTCAGTTTGTATTAGTTTAGCAAATTTATTATTATTAAGAAGGTAAGTTGTAGAGGGATTTTCATTTATATTGAGATTAGTACAATTGTTACTATTATCAATAGATAATTTAGTAAAATGGAGTGTATTAGGAGTAGTTACCAGGTTTAAATCCTTATCATGCATACCTTATTTGTTTGTGTGATTTGCTAATAATGCTGGCATATCCGGAGTTTGATTACCTTTGTATGAACTCATTTTCCTAATTGGCCTCTTAGGAAATTGCACAGTCTTCCAATCATCCGTACTTTGTAGATTTGTGGTAGTAGTAAGAGGGTTAGTGTTCATAGCAAGATTCATTGAAGAGATATCAGTGTTATTTTCTTTAATTAGATAAGTACAAACTCTTTGATTATGCCCCATCCGACCACATTTAGTGCAAAGCAAATTTAATCCTTCATACAAAAAAATGCTTGTGATTTCCAATATAAACACGAGTTCTTAATAGTTGGTCCAAAGGTACCTCAACACATAATCTTGCATATCTTCCTCGTGTTATTGAAGAGGTGCATGTATCAACCGTTAATAATATCCCAATTTTGCTTTCCACTTGTTGTAGTATTTGGAAGTCGTAGAATTCAGTTGGTAGTTCAGCTAAACGCAACAAAATAGCATAGTAATTTATTTTTGTTTCAGATGCCATGAATCTTGGTTCCGATATGCGAACAAATAGGAAATGATTCAATACAAACCAAGATCCATCCTGTATAGCATGAAGCTTGTTCTCCTCTTTCTGGAATTTGAGTAGGAAAAAATCAGATCCTAAATCTATCAGAGGTAGATTTTCAGTTGTTTTCCATAAGGCATATATTTTTTGCCTAAGGAGTTGATATCCAATTTTTCAACCATATAATTTGATACTAACAGTATGTTGCCATGGTTTATAAATTCGAGCCTTTTCTTCAGTAGATTAGAGAATGAAAATAGTTGGGTCAGTTGGAGCTTCCATCTCATCAGTGAACAACATAGGTTTGTGTATCGGAGCACTAGTGTAGATATTGAAGGTGTAATATCATTGAAAACCAAAGTAGAGAGATATGATTTATTGGCAGATTTGGTTGGATTTTCCATTTTTTCAATTATGTCAATATTCACATCGTTCTCTGCGTTGATGGAAGAAGCGTTTGTCACACCTCCTTTTTTCGCTACACCCGCAAGGGCGCAAAGGAGTTTTTTCACTTAAAGGACAATCCGAACGGAATTTGATTATTAGGATTTCAGAGTCGCCACTTGGGAGATTAATGGTATCCCAAGTCACTGTTTGAATCCCGAACCGAGAAAATTATGACTCTGTTAACAGTCCGCGAATCAAAAATCCGAGTAAGGAATTCTGTTAACCCGGGAGAAGGTGTTAGGCATTCCCGGATTCCGTGGTTCTAGCACGGTCGCTCAACTGTTGTATTTGATTTTATCTGATTTCAAAACATGTTCTAACTTATGTGCCTTTTATTAGTAACCCACTTTTATTTTTATTTTAATAAGAATTGCAACGTCGTAAAAATGCGTCTCGAACCACGTCGCACCAGTGCACCCGTGGTTGTCAACATATTTCGACTCCGTTGAGATTTGGATTTGGGTCACATAAATGTGCACCCATATTTAAGAAAGTAAGATTATTAACTAACGTGCCTAAAGTAATTCCGCATTTATAATTTGCGAGGGCCATGAAATTTAGCTAAATGGCACGCC
This sequence comes from Nicotiana glauca, assembly GCA_026770625.1. Taxonomy (NCBI): domain Eukaryota; kingdom Viridiplantae; phylum Streptophyta; class Magnoliopsida; order Solanales; family Solanaceae; genus Nicotiana; species Nicotiana glauca. Next base: position 12,581 of record MU697017.1, on the reverse strand, counting down.
TCGAAATCTAAGGATCAATTTAATTAAAAATGAGGGCCATGCAATTATCATTTTTGTTCGGCACGGCACACCTCAATTTTGTTAAAGAAAAAGCATTCAACTAAAAGTACGGATATTTATATTCAAAAATTAATTCAAAATTTAATACCACAACTACATCACGGGAACCGTAACCGTAGCCGTGATATTCAGTAGCCAGACTTACCGCTTGAACGGTTAGGCTAACTTCTGCGGAAAACCAAATGAACTTAAAAGTTGCACTCTCAAAAGATGCCGTATGACCCATTAACAAAATCAGCTCCTAATTAACAATTGGCCATCATGAATATTTTGTCCTTCTTAATCTAACATTCACTACGTGCCAGAAGTAAACAATTTATGCAATAAACCAACAAATCTCAACAATAGGATGGAACAAAAACTAGTAGAGAATTATTCTAATCTTACCAATCATATAAAGACAAAATCATAGATCCATGAACTTAGTATTCGAATAAAAGTATATCGGAAGAGAAAACCTCAATGACGGTTACCGAGGAAAATACTTGAACAAGAATCGAAGACTGTCGATCCAGACCTCGGAATGGCAACCTCGACGTCAATGAAAATTCATGTCCATTTTCCTTTTATTTGTATGTGTATTGCGACTGTCAGCTCTAGGACGAAAATGTTCTATTTTTTTTTTCAAAACTGATACCCTTCTTGGATCTATTGAGTCAGGGAACTAAAAGGCCAAGAGGGGCGTTCGGCATGAGAATTGCGGCTGATTTTTTTCTAAAGTGTATTTTTTGTGTGTATATATAGCAGTGTATAGGATGTGTGTGGGGAATAGTTTTGGGGGGAAAATATTTTGGGCAAGGTGTTTTGGGAGGAAAATATTTTGGGGGAAGGTCTTTTGGGGGGAAAAATATTTTGGGGAAGGTCTTTTGGGGGGAAAATATTTTGGGGGAAGGTCTTATGTGGAGAATATTTTTGGGGGAAGGGTTCTTCTAATTTTTATTTTCAATTTCTTTTTATCTTTTTTAATTAAAAATCATAGAATTAAAAATCCTAAAACAAATATATAAAATTATACTAACTATCAAAATTATAAAAGTTACTTAATCCTAAATTAAAAGAGGAAAATCAATAAAAGGAAAGTTGAAAAAATGAAGTTTTTTTTTAATTTTTAATTTTTATAAAACAAGTAACTATCGATTAATCCTAAAAATGTAAAAGTAAGGCCTAGATGCCATGCGTGATATTTTTGGTATTTTTTATGACTTAAACGTGCACAAGATAAAAATTCTACAAATTCCTATAAAATGATAAATAATTAGAAAAAATCTATTTTCTTAAAATTTGTAGGAGTATCTCGTATATGGCAAAAATCACGTGCTTACAGTTGCCCCTCTTGGCTCGAAAACATGAAGAGTTTTCGGACAAAGATAAAGTGAGCAATATGAGGGATTTTTGCCCATTTGCAACTACATTAGAAGCATTTTTTTGAAAGAGTCGGACCGGACCTTGCTTCAGAGGTTGCCTACATATCCTTGGCTATAAAGGAATCAGGTCAGGTGTAGTTCAGAAGTGAGTGAGATGATAGAGTATGCTGAGGTGAAGAGCCAGTCGTTGTGCCGTTCCGCCGAGGTTTCGGTCCACGGTCCTGTTATTACATCAAAAATCAAAATAAATGAAAAAGACTAGCTAAGCCTGTCAACTACGAGTTACAAGATTCCTATCTATAAGTCTTCTGAAGCTTAATCTTGAGTCTTGA
>MU697008.1:168667-203667 GCA_026770625.1 Nicotiana glauca | reverse complement strand
GACCATATGAAGCCTCAAATGGAGCCATCTCGATGATGAACTGATAACTATTATTGTAAGCAAACTCGGCCAAGGGCAAGAATTGATCCCACTTCCCTTAAAAGTCAATCACACATACTCTGAGCATATTCTCCAAGATCTGAACCGTTCGCTCCGACTGCCCGTCGATCTGTAGATGAAGGGTTGTGTTGAGCTCTATTCGGGTCCCCAACTCACTCTGTACTTCCTTCCAGAAATGCAAAGTAAATCGAGGGCCTCTATCTAATATAATGGAAACAGGCACACCATGCAATCGAACAATATCCTAATGTAAATCTAGGACAATCTCTCTGAAGAATACATGGTCACAACCGGAATGAAGTGTGCCGACTTGGCCAACCTGTCGACAATGACCCAAACTACATTAAACCTCCTCATGTTCTGGGGCAACCCAACTACAAAGTCCATAGCAATGCGCTCCTATTTACACTCAGGTATAACCATCTGCTGGAGTAGGCCACCTAGCCTCTGATGCTCATACTTAACCTGCTGGAAATTTAGACATCTCGCTACATACACAACTATGCCCTTCTTCATTTGCCGCCGCAAATAATGCTACCTCATATCGTGATACATCTTCGTAGCACCTGGATGAATGGAATACTGAGAACTGTGTGTCTCCTATATAATCTTTTCCCTCAATCCATCAACATTAGGGACACATAGATGACCCTGGAGTCGTAGAACACCATTCTCACTGATTGTAACCTCCTTCGCACCACCATGTAGTACTGCCTCTCTGAGAACCAATAAGTGCGGATCAATGTACTGGCGAGCCTTGATTTGCTTGAATAGTGAAGACTGGGTGACGACCCATGCAAGAACTTGGCTGGGCTCTAAAACATTCAACCTCACAAGTCTGTTAGACAAGGACTAAATGTCCAAAGCTAATGGCCTCTCCTCTACTGAAATGAATGCCAAACTACCTAAACTCTTCGCCTTTCTTCTCAAAGCATCCGCAACCACATTCGCCTTGCCCGGATGATAAAGGAGAGTGATATCATAATCTTTTAGTAACTCAAGCCACCTGTGCTGCCTCAAATTGAGATCCCTCTGCTTGAACAAATGCTGCAAGCTGTGATGATCAGTGTAAACCTCATAGGACACCCCATAAAGATAATGCCTTCGGATCTTAAGAGCATAAAATATCACGACCAAATCCCAATCATGCACGGGGTAATTCTTCTCGTGGGGCTTCAGCTGACGTGAAACATATGCAATAACTCGCCCCTCATGCATCAATATATAACCCAGGCCAATGCCTGAAGTGTCGTAATACATAGTATACATCCCTGAACTGGAAGGTAACAGTAATACCAGTGTTGAAGTCAAGGCGGTCTTAAGCTTCTGAAAGCTTGCCTCGCAATCATTGGACTATCAAAACAAAGCACCCTTCTAGGTCAATCTAGTCAAAGGTGCTGCAATAGATGAGAAGTCCTCCAAAAACCGACGATAATAACATGCTAACCCCAAGAAGCTCCTGATCTCGGTCGTTGTGGTAGGACAAGGCCAACTCTAAACTGCCTCGATCTTCTTAAGATCAACCTTAATACCCTCGCCTGATACAATATGCCCCAAGAATGCCACATAATCTATCCAAAACTCACACTTGGAGAACTTAGCATATAGCTTCTGTTCCCACATGGTCTGAAGCACCACTCTCAAATGTTGCTCGTTCTCCTCCATGCTACTTGAGTAGATCAAAATGTCATCAATGAAGACAATGACAAACGAGTCAATATACGGCCTGATCACCTGGTTCATCAAATCCATAAATATCGTTGGGGCAGTAGTCAAATCGAAGGACATCACTAGAAACTCATAGTGGCCATATCTAGTCCGGAAAGCCATTTTCAAAACATCCGAATCACAAATTTCAACTGATGGTACCTCGATCTCAAGTCAATCTTAGAGAACACCCTAGCACCCTGCAATTGGTCAAACAAATCATCAATATATGGCAACGAGTACTTGTTCTTAATGGTAACCTTATTCAACTGGCGGTAATCAATGCATTTCCGCATAGTCCCATCTTTCTTCTTCACAAATAACACTTGTGCACCCCAAAGTGATACACTTGGTCTGACGAACCCCTTTGCTAGCAACTCCTCAAGTTGTTCCTTCAACTCCTTCAAGTATTTTGGAGCCATTCAGTATGGTGGAATAGAGATAGGTTGGGTACCTAGAGCCAAATCAATACAGAAATCGATACACGATATGGTGGCATGCTTGGTAGATCGAAAAGAAACACATCAAAAAACACCCGGACCACAGGCACTAAATCAATCGCTGGAGTCTTTGTAGTAGTATCCGAAACATAGGCTAGATAAGCAAAACAACCCTTCTCGACCATGTGTCGAGCCTTCAGAAAAGAGATAACCCAACTAGATGCACTGATAGACGAACCCTTACACTCCAATCATGGCAACTCTGTCATCGCCAAGGTAACAGACTTGGCATGGCAATCAAAAATGTCATGATATGGAGACAACCAATCCATGCCCAGGATGACCTAAAAGTCAGTTATATCAAGCAACAGAAGATCCACTCTAGTCTCATAACCACAAAAAGTCACGATACTGGATCGGTAGATATGATCTACCACAATAGAATCGCCTATTAGCGTGGACACATATACAGGAGTACCCAAGGACTCGCGAAGAACATCCAGGAAATGAGCAAACAGAGATGAAACATATGAATAAGTCGACCCTGGATTAAATAGTATCGAAGTGTCCATACCGTAGACAGAAATAATACTTATCATTACGAAATCTGAGGCCACTGCATCTGGTCTGGCTGGAAAAGCACAGAACCTATCTCGAGCGCCACCTGACTAGCCTTCACCTCTAGGACGAGCGTTACCCACTTGCCCTCCGCCTCTTGGCGGTCGGACGGCTGGTGCGACAGCTGGTGCTATAATCATAGACTGATGACCCTACTGCACTACCTTGCCCCGAAGTCTAGGACAAAACCTCTTTATGTGGACAACATCCCGCACTCAGAACAACCCCTCAGAACAGTGGATTGCTGACCTGAAGTCTGAACTTGATGGTTGAATACCCAATAGAGGAACCCTGAATAGCTAGTGGGCGATAGGAACTCTCTGGCATGTCACTGAAATAGGGCCGCACTAGAGCAGTCCGAGAAGGTAGCAGTACTGGATATGTGGGCTTGCTATTACCTCTCCCAAACTGACCTCCGCCCCCAGACGGAGCACCACTGAACCCTCTAAAATAACGGAACCACTTGTCCCATGGCATCTGCTCTCGTCTCCGCTGACGAACACCCTCGATCCTCCGAGCTATCTCTACAACTAGCTTGTAAGAAGACCCCATCTCAACCTCTCGAGCTACCGTGACCTGGATACCAGAGTGCAACCTTGTAACGAACCTCCACACTCACTCTACAATGAAGTATAATAAGTTCATGGCGAAACAACTCAAAAAATCTCGCCTCATAGTCGGTCACTAACATCTGACCTTGTTGGAGCTGCTCGAACTGAAACCGCAACTCTTCCCTCTGAGAGGGTGGAATATACCTATCCAAAAAAGTATGTGTGAACTGGTCCCAAATCAAAATAGGAGAACATGCTGGTCTGTCGAGAAGATATGACTGCCACCACCTACGTGCCCAGCCTTCCAGCTAGAAAGTGGTAAAGTCCACCCCGTAGGACTCCAATATCCTCATATTGTGCAGTATGTCCCTACACCGATCATTAAAGTCCCGGGGATCCTCATGTAACTCACCTCCAAAAATAGGAGGGTGTATCCTGGTCCATCTGTCCAATAGCTTATGCGGCTCAATGGTCATATTTGGTCTGAACTTAGGTATAGCTGCTGCAACTGGCTGGGTTCCGCCCACAGGTAATGCGTCCAGGGTTTGATATACAGTAGCTGCAGGTCGAGGAGCCTGAGCGTTAGGGTTTTGTGTTCCCCCTCCCGCTTGAGATGTGGCTGGGTCTGCTGGAAATAAACCAGACAAAGTCATAAAATCCATGAATCGTAGCATACAGCCCATGACCTCCTAGAATCCGGGTGCGGACATGAAATCCGCTGGGCCTAGCTCCACTGCAGGCACCTTGCACTGCTCCTCGATAGCAGGATCCTCCACAGGATCCACTAGTGGCACAACTGGAGCAACTTTGGGACGTCCTCATCCCCTAACAAGAGTTGGATCCCTCCTTCGGCCTCTGCCTCGGCCTCTAGCAACAGGGGGAGCAGCTTCTCCAAGGTCGGGTACATCTGCCGCGCGCGTTCTCACCATCTGTGAGAGAATAAGAGAAAGATACTTAGCACAGCATCAACTGCACAATATGAGATGAAGAAAGAGTAGTTTCCTAACACCCTATAGCCTCTCGAAGATAAGTACGGACGTCTCCGCACCGATCCGCAAGACTCTATTAGGCCTGCTCATAACTTATGAGACCTACGTGAACCTAGTGCTCTGATACCATGTTGTCACGATCCAATTTCCCTTATAGACCGTGATGGAGCCCAACTCACCTCTAGGCAAGCCAACAATGAACTAGCCATGTATTTATTCTTTTTAACATTTAAGAAATAGTTGGTTTTTTATTATTAAGTAAGTAAGTGGTAAGAAATTTAATAAAATAATGCATAAATAATTATAAGAACAAGTGTGGTGAAGTAAATACTCAAAAACCATCAAATGTCTACTAGCATAATTCCAAGACATGGTGTTACAAGTGTATTAAATACCAGTGGAATATATAAAATACTAAGCTATTGTCTGAAATGAAGTAGATAGAAAGTAAATACAAAAGAGAGACTCCAAGTGCTGCAACACGGAATTAGAAAGAAGCTCACCGCTATGTCTCAGGGTATTAGGAGTGCGCGCCGAGATGACTACCAGATGCACCTGCATCAGATCCTGCATGGCTAGTGCAGAAGTATAGCCTAAGTACATAAACAACATGTACCCAGTAAGTATCCAGTCTAACCTCGAAGAAGTAGTGACGAGGGGTCGACATCGACACTCACTACGGGCTAATAAAAAAATACAAAAATTCTAAACAGGTATGGAACATGGAAATAATAATGCGGTCGAGTATTCGCACTTACGCCCCTACCTCTCCAGCTCAAGGCTGCTTCTGCGGTCGCGCATCTGCGCCCCCATGTCCGCACCTGCGGACTCAGCCATGCATCCCAAATGTGCACTTGTGGCCAACCAGACGCTTATGTGGTACCTCACCTGCGGCCAATCCTTCGCAGGTGTGAACGCACCAGAAGTCCTGCTGCTTCAGCAACTTCTTCCAAGTCTAAACGAGTTCTATGCATCATTCGAATGGCATCTGAGGCCCTCGAGGCCTCATCCAAATATACCAAAAAAGTTAGAAATCATAAAACGGATATGCTTGACCACTCAAAAAACAAAAACCAATACGAAAACTAAGAATCAAACTCCAAATCAAATCAAATCAACTTATGAACTTTAAGTTCTTCCAACTTGCTCTGAAAGCGCCGAATGATACTTAAACTACTCGAAATGATACCAAATTTTGCGTGCAAGTTTTTAATCAACATACAAAATTATTCTCGGGCTCGAAATGCAAAACGGACCTCGATAACACAAAAACCAACTTCAAACCAAATTTAAAGAACTTGAAAACCCTTCAATGTGCCAGCTTTCAATATCAAGCTCTGAAACGCTCGCAGGTCATCCAAAATCCAATTCAAACATACGCCCAAGTCCAAAATCATTATACGAACCTATTGGGATCATCAAATCCTAGTTCTGAGGTCGTTTACTATAAATGTTGACCCAAGTCAAACTTACTAAGGAACTAAGTATTGCGATTTCAACCCGAACCTTTCCAAACCCGAACTAACCATTCTTGCAAGTTATAAAACAGTAAAAGCACATACAGGGAATCTTATTTAGGGGAAAGGGGATCTAGAAGGAAAAATAACTGGTCGGATTGTTACATGACTAAATTCTAGTAAGTTCACGTGTAGTAGGAAGCCAACAAACCTAATGCTAAATGTGTAGCAATAAAAGTACATAACCATTGCACTAGATAATTTCCAAGAAAAATAATTCATATTATAATCTAACACTTACGGATAGGTAGTGGAGGATCCACAACTTTAGGTTCATGGGTGCTTAACTTTTTTTGACTCAAAGTTACTATCAATCCCATCATATAAGTATGCAACTATTTAAATAAAATAAAAAAAATTAATTAGAAAACTATGATATTAATATTATAGACGTTGTGAAACTGTGATGGATAACACAATTAGCGAGAAAAGGATCAGTTGATTTTGCGGTTCTGGAAGGATTCTTTATTTTTCTAAAGTAAATTTTCGTTTTCTTTTTTTGCTATAATTAATTAGATAAAGTAAGAAAAGAAAAGCAAAAAAAAAAGATAAAACAAAGTCATAAGCAAAAGAATAAAAGTAGTATTGGCTCAAAAAGTCGCTAATGAAAATCGAAAAGAACAAAAAGAGGACCTCATAATTGGCGCACAAGAAAATGCCAGATAATATAAGGAAAAATTGAGGAAAAAATGCTTGAGAGGAGTGAGATTCAATCCCTCGCCCTTTAGCTTTTATGGCGCTCCAACACCCATCATAAATCAAAGCACCCACCAAGCTCTTTGTTATCTGGGTGCTTGCTGTTTTATTATATCTTTTTTCTTAAATTCTCTATATAACTATACATATTTTGAGTCAGGTTAATGGGTGCTTGAACACCCAATTTTTGTACGTTAATCCGCCCCTGCAAATAGGAACGTTAGCAGTTTTTTCCAACTTAGAATAAAGTGATTTCATTAATTAATTTTTCAAACAAAAAGAAAATTTTTGAGTTGCTGTTATGAATTTAGAAGAAAAAAACTTTATGGGATATAAACTTTGTATAATTAATGACTCATAATGTGCAGCGAAAGTATTTGATTTTAATGATTTATACATTGTACAGTTTTATTTTGTTATGTTAAACTAACAGGCCATGCATGTGAAATGCAATCTATGATAAATACAAAGGTAAATAACTTATACATGTAAATAAATTTATTGTAGTTGTATTAGCGATATGTGTAGTGTACATATAAGTGCATTATTTTTAGCTACATAATTATTTGTACATAATAAGAGTTTGTTTGAAATTACATTAAAAGGTTATTATTGAATCATTGAATTAACTTTGTTTCTTTTTCTTTTTATCTGAAAATACTAATGTTTATTTGTATATTTCTTTTTGTATGTCCAACCATAAGAATCAAAGTAAACTTGGATCAAAGTTTATTTTGTAAAAATATTTATTTAGTTGATTCATATACGACACATACAATATTCAAAGAGAAATAGTATTTCTCTTATTTAAATATGTGTAAGGCAGATGTTATTACAACTTCTGGTAGTAGTAATTTAATTGAAGGATGTGAAAGAGCTACTATAACTCTGCCTATGGGATATCATAGATAATGCAATACTCTCCTCCAAGTCCAGGAGGAAATTGTTGAGTTTTAAAGATATTCGCCGAAATGGTTATCATATTGAGACAACGAATGAGAGGCAATGGATGAGAATAATCTTGAATATGTCATCTTCACCAAGAATGTCTCTGGCCAAAAAAGAATTATTGAGAAGTTCTCACCTTTGTCTTGTGGCATGTATTGGATAAGAATTAGTACAGTGAGGCACATTATATCGTAAACCAAAAGGTTGTCGATTCCAATACTTTTGTATTTTGGCATGATTGATTGAGGCATCCTGAATCAATTATGATGAGACGAATTATAGAAAACTCATATGGGCATCTATTAAAGTATTTAAAGATTCTTTTAAATAATAACTTTTTTCACACTTCTTAATATCAAAGCAAATTAATTATTAAACCATAACCAACAAAGGTTGGGATTGAGTTTTCTGGATTTTTGGAACGCATTCAAGGGGATATTTGTAGACTGATTCACCCACCTGTGGGTGTCACGACCCAAATTTTCCACCGTCGGACCGTGATGGTGCCTAATATTGTATTCGCTAGGCGAGTCAACTATCACGACCCGGTCGTGATGGCACCTATCGTGAAACTAGGCCAACTGACACAAACCACAAACCAATTAAACAGTTATAATAAATCATTTAAAGTCATTAATAAGCTATAAATCCAAAAAATAAAGAGTAGGATAGAAGAGTGCGGAATCAATCACAGCCCGACATCAGGGTGTCACCAGTCTTGAGCATCTAAAATCCGTCTAAGAGTATGAAAAGACAACATAGTCTAATACAAGGCTAGTACATAGTGGAATAAAGATAGGAAGGAGAAGCACTAGGATGCGAATGCCGAGCAGCCACCTAGTCAACTCCGAACAAGCCTGCTGGAAGCAAATTAGCACTCGCTAGCATGACCCAAGACTCCTGAATCTGCACACAGGGTGCAGGGAGTAATGTGAGTATGCCAACATAGTAAGTAATAAAAGTAAAGGCAGTTGAGCGATAAGAAAACACGTAAAACACAACATAATGCTACAACAAAACAGTATAAAACCAGAACAATGCAATAAAACAGTAAAAGCTCGTAAAAATACCTTAGTTCAGTAAAGACCCCTTTAAAACACCGTTTAGCAGTTCAAACGAGTGATGAAAACAGGGAGAAAAGGTTAGAAACACAAATCAGCCCCTCATGCAAAATACCAACAGAACCAGGCCCTCGGGCTATCTCACAATTACTCGTATCAGCTCCTCGGGCAATAACATGAAACAACAACAGTTCCTCGGGCAATATCACATCTCACCTTGGGTACCCTCGCTCAGTGGGGGTGTGCAGACTCCGGAGGGGCTCCTACAACCCAAGCGTTATATCAAACCATCTCGTGGCATAATCAAACTGGACCTCAGCCTCATAATCATGAATTAGTACACACTGTTGTGGCGCGCAGCCCGATCCCATAATATTCTCACAACACAGGCTCTAGGACTCACTTAATCAGAAATCCCTCAAGCCACTCGGGCAACAGTAAAACATGATGCTCAGCCCAAAATATCATTTGAAATTTCAAAAACCGAGTAAATATGGCTGAGTTATGGAAATAGTAAAATAAAGCATGACTGAGTACAAATATGAAGTCAAAGTAGTGGGGAATAGTAGTAAAAATCCCCTAAGGGTCCAAACAACTAGCAGAGGCCCAAATATGGCATTCAGCTCGAAACATGATAGTACTTTTCAAAACACAATGATAGCAAATAGTTTTCCATCAAATACGCGATTTAAGAGTCATACGGGATTGACTAAGTCACAATCCCCAATGGTGCACTACCCCACGCTCGTCATCTAGCGTATGTGTCACCTCGGAGTAGCACAACGATGTGAAATCCGGGGTTTCATACCCTCAGGACACCATTTATAATTATTACTTACCTCTATCCGGTCCAAACTCTAGCCTGCTATGCCTTGAATCAGCCTCCAAATGCTCCAAATCTATCCAAAAATAGATTTATACCATCAAAATATGCTAAAGGAACAAATCCCACTCGAAAATAACTAATTTACAACAAAAATTCTGAAATTGGCCAAACTCGACCCACGGGCCCACGTCTGGGATTCCAACAAAAATGCAAAACTAGAATTCTTACACTCTCACGAGTTCATAAATATAAAATACATCAAAATCCGACCACAAATGACCCCTCAAATCCCTATATTTAAGTCTTCAATTTCCAAGCCCTAACTTCCAATTTTAGGCTTTAGATTCCACAACTTTCATGTTTAATTAGGTAGAAATCACATTAGGATCGAGTTATAAGTCCATAATTCTTACCTCCAAGTGTTTCCCCTTGATTCCCTATTCAATCTCCCTCAAAAAGCACCAAAATTGCTCAATAATGGTGAAACTTAGACCCAAAATCGCGAAAATGGTCTTTTTAACATTCTACCCAGCTATTCACGATCCTTCTTCGCGAACACGGTTAACGCCTCGCGTTTGCAAAGTAAAAACTTACGTTGACCACTTTTTTCTTCATCGCGAACGTTACACCATGTACGCGAACGTGAAGCCTTAGCTTCTTAACCCATCGCGAATGCGACTACCAGCTCGTGAACGCAAAGAACAATTCTCCAGGACCCCAGCTGCTCACCTTTCTTCTGCGCGAACGTGGCAAAACCCTCGTGAACAAGATGACCACTTACCTCAGCCCTTTGGGAACACGGTACCACCTTCACGAATGCGAAGGCCAACTCTACTGCCTCACATCTTAACCCTTCACGAACGCGGGACATCCATCGCGAACACGAAGGTCAAAAGCCTGCAACACAAATAAAGGTTTTTTTCTACAACTTTTTCCAACATGAAATGATCCGTTTACCCACCCGAAACTCACCCGAGGCCCTCGGGACCTCAACCAAACATGCCAACATATCCCATAACCACATTTAAACTTGTTCCAATCTTTGAAACTCTCAAAACAACATCAAAACACCAATTTTACATCGGATTCAGACCTAATGATTCCAAAACTTCCAAATTCTGCTTTCGATCACAAAGTCTATCAAACCTCGTCCGAATGACCTGAATTTTGCACACATGTTACAAATGATACTACGGACCTACTCCAACTTCCGGAATTCCATTCCGATCCCTATATAAAAATCTCACCTGTCGACCGGAAAATGCCAAAATTCCAATTTCGCCAATTCAAGCCTAAATCTACTCCGAACCTCCAAAACACATTCCGATCATGCTCCTAAGTCCCAAATCACTTCCCGAAGCTATCCGAACCATCGGAATTCACATCCAATCCCTTTATCATATAAGTTAATATCTGGTCGACTTTTACAACCTAAGCTTACTCAAAAGAAACTAAGTCTCTCAAACCTTACCAAAACTATTCCGGATTCGAACTGACTAACCCAATACCATATAACACAGATAAACAAAGAAATAAGAAGAATAAATAGGGGAAACAGAGCGGTGACTCATAAAATGACTGGCCGGGTTGTTACATCCTCCCCCTCTTAAACAAACGTTCGTTCCCGAACGGATCAAGAAACATACCTGAAGCCTCAAATAGGTGAGGATATATGCTCCGCATCTCCCACTCGGTCTCCCAGGTAGCCTCCTCCATGGGCCGACCTCTCTACTGCACTTTCACTGAAGCTATATCCTTCGATCTCAACTTTCGAACCTGCCACTCCAAAATAGCTACTGGCTCTACATCATAAGTCAAATCATCATCCAACTGAACCGTGTTGAAATCCAAAACATGAGACGGATCGCCAATATACTTCCGGAGCATAGAAACATGAAATATCGGATGCACACTCGATAAGGTGGGTGGCAAAGCAAGCTCATAAGCCATCTCCTTTATCCTCCGAAGAACCTTAAAAGACCCAATGAACTGAGGACTCAATATACCCTTCTTCCCAAATCTCATAACACCCTTCATGGGTGAAACCTTCAATAGAACCTTCTCACCAACCATGTAGGACACATCCCGAACCTTCCTATCAGCATAACTCTTTTGTCTTGACTGCGCTGTACGACGCCTCTCCTAGATCACCTTCACCTTGTCTAATGCATCATGCACCAAGTCTGTACCTAATAGCCTAGCCCCACCCGGCTCAAACCAACTGACCAGAGATCTACACCATCTCTCATACAAAGCCTCTTATGGAGCCATTTGAATACTCGATTGGTAACTTTTGTTATAAGTAAACTCTGTGAACAATAGAAACTGATCCCATGACCCTCCAAAATCAATGACACAAGCGTGTAACATGTCCTCCAATATCTGAATAGTGCGCTCGGACTGCCCGTCCGTATGAGGGTGAAAAGTTGTGCTCAACTCAACCTGAGTAACCAACACTCGCTGCAAAGACCTCCAAATCTGTAAAGTAAACTAAGTACCTCTATCTGAAATGATGGAAACCAGGACACCATGCAAACGAACAATATCTCGGATATAGATCTCTGCCAACCGCTCTGAAGAATAGATAGTACACATAGGAATGAAGTGCGCGGACTTGGTCAGCCGATCCACAATCACCCAAATAGCATCAAATATCTTCGAAGTCTGTGGGAGTCTAACTACAAAATCCATAGTGATTATCTCCCACTTCCACTCTGGAATATCCATCTACTGAAGCAAGCCACCCGGTCTTTGATGCTTATATTTCACTTGCTGACAATTGAGACACCGAGCTACAAACCTCACAATGTCCTTCTTCATTCTCCGCCACCAATAATGTTGTCTCAGATCTTAATACTTCTTCGCAGCACCCGGATGGATGGAATACCACGAGCTATGCGCCTCCTCTAGAATCAACTCCCGAAGCTCATCCACATTAGGCACACATATCCGATCCTGCATCCTCAACACCCCTTCATCACCAATAGTCACATCTCTGGCATCGTCGTGCTGAAATTTGTCTTTAAGGACAAGCAAATGAGGATCATCATACTAGCGCTCTCTGATGCGATCAAATAAGGAAGACCGAGAAATCACACAAGCCAATACCCGACTGGGCTCCAAAATGTCTAGCCTCATGAACCGATTGGCCAAGGCCTGAACATCAACTGCAAGAGGTTTCTCCCCAACTAGAATATACGCCAAACTCCTCACACTCACCGCCTTCCTACTCAAAGCATCGTCCACTACAGTGGCCTTCCCTAGATGGTACAAAATAGTGATATTATAGTCTTTTAGCATCTCCAACTATCTTCGCTGCTTCAAATTAAGATCCTTTTGCCTGAACAAGTGCTGGAGGCTACGATGATCAGTAAAAACCTCACAAGACACACCATACAAATAGTGCCTCCAAATCTTCAACGCGTGAACAATGACAACCAACTCTAGATCATGAACAGGGTAATTATTCTCATGGGGCTTCAACTAATGAGAAGAATAAGCAATAACTCTACCCTCCTGCATCAACACACACCCAGTACTAACTCTCGAAGCATCACAATGCACGGTATATGAACCTAAAGCTAATGGCAAAACTAACACTGGATCTGTAGTCAAGCCAATCTTGAGCTTTTGAAAGCTCTCCTCGCACTCATCCGACCACATGAAAGGAGCACCCTTTTGGATCAACTTGGTCAAGGGTGATGCTATAGATGAAAATCCTTACACAAACCGATAGTAATAACCGGCAAAACCAAGAAAGCTGCGAATCTCCGTGGCAGAGGATGGTCTGGGCCAATCCTGAACCGACTCTATCTTCTTTGAATCAACCTGAGTACCCTCGCTGGACACCACGTGCCCCAAAGAAAGCCACTGAACTTAGCCAAAACTCACATTTGGAGAAATTTGCATAAAGACTCTCCTCCCTGAACCTCTGCAACACAACTCTCAAATGTTCCGCGTGCTCCTCCTAGTTACGCGAGTACACCAGAATATCATCAATGAAAACAATCATGAACATAACATAAGGCTGAAACACACTGCTCGTCAAATGCATGAACGATGTCGGGGCATTGGTCAGACCAAAAGACATAACAAGGAACTCATAATGGCCATATCTGGTCCCGAAGGATGTCTTAAGAATATCCGAGTCCTTGATCTTCAACTGGTGATAACCTGAATAAAAATCAATCTTAGAGAACACTTTCGCTCCCTGAAGCTGGTCAAATAAATTATCGAGACAAGGCAAAGGATACTTGTTCTTGATTGTTACTTTGTTCAACAGCCTGTAATCAATGAACATCCTCATTGTGCCATCCTTTTTCTTCACAAATAGAACAGGCACACCCATTGCTTCTTCAACTCCGCTGGTGCCATATGATACAGTAGATTAGAAATGGGATGAGTGCCCGACACCAAAGCAATACCAAAATCAATATCCTTGTCCGGTTGTATGCCTGGTAGGCCTGCAGAAAACACATCGGGAAAATCCCTCACAACAAGAACACAATCAATACTAGGAGTCTCTGCATCGGCATCCCTCTCAAAGGCTAAGTATGAAAGACAACCTTTACCAACCATCCGCTGGGCCTTCAAGAACGAAATCACCCTACTGAGGACAAAATCAGTCAAACCTCACCACTCAATCTGTGGCACACCCGGCATAGCCAATGCCACTATCTTACCATGACAGTCCAAAATAGCATGACACGGAGATAGCCAATCCATGCCCAATATCACATCGAAATCCACCATACAAAGCAATAACAGGTCCACTTAGGTCTCCAGACCCCAATAGTCACCACACATGATCGGTACACATGGTCCACAACAATAGTATCACCCACCGAAGTAGATACACGAACAGATGAAACAAGAAACTCATGGGACATAGCCAAATAACAAGCAAAATATGATGACATATATTAAAAAGTAGAACCGAGATCAAATAACATAGAGATATCTATGTGGCAGACTGAGACAATATATGTAATCACAACATTTGAAGCAATAGCATCGGGTCTAGCTGGGAGTGCATAGAAACGAGCCTGACCACCACCTCATTGACCTCCCCCTCTAGGGCGGCCCCAGCTGACTGTCCTCCACCCTTAGCTGGGTGGGTGGGTAGTGGTGAAGTAACTGGCGCTGAAGCCGATGACTGACTCCTCTATTGAGATGAACCCAATGCCTACACATATGACCCAACTCTCTACACTCATAACAACTCCATGGTGCTAGAGACGGGGACTAAAGGGAACCCCTAGCACCGAAATGACTAGCAGATGCACCTAGCATAGAAGATCCCTCAACTGATAGAGCATGGGACGAACTTTGAGATATAAGGGCACTGAGTGATGAATGGCCCTGATGAGTACTGTGAGAACGATGACCCGATGATGCCCCACAATAACTTAAGCGAGCTGACTGAGCATGCCTGAATGGACGGCCTCTACCGTGCTGAAATTGACCCCTAGAAGGAGTACCACCATAACTACCAGATCCCCAAGGTCTCTTGGCCTCCCTCTCATCTCGCTCCTGGCGACGAACTAACTCAATCTCGCGAGCAATGTCAACAACCTCCTCAAAAGTAGCACCAAACACCCTCTCCCTAGTCATGAGAATCCAAAGTTGATATGTGAGGCCATCAACGAACCTCCTGATCCTCTCTCTATCTGTAGGACCAAACAAAACAGCATGATAAGGTAACTCCGAGAACCTTATCTCATACTGCATCACAGTTATATCTCCCTGACGAAACTACTCGAACTGCCTGCATAGCTCCTCACTGCGAGACTATGATACATACTTTTCCAAAAAGAGAATAGAGAACTACTGCTAGGTAAGGGGTGCTACATCAACATGCCCACGCCTATCATAAGCCTCCCACCAAGTGTAGGCAGCTCCAGTAAACTAAAAGGTAGTAAATGCGACCCCGCTGGTCTCCAGAATGCCCGTTGTACAAAGAATCCTCTAACATTTGTCCAAGAAAACCTAGGCATCCTTGCCCTCTGTACCACTAAAAGTCGAAGGCTGAAGTCTACCAAACCTATCTAATATGTGTTGCTCATCCTCTGGCATAACAGGAGCTACATATTCCTGAACAGTTGTAACCGACTGGGCTAGAGGTGCCCCTGATGTCTGAAGTCCCTACACGACCTGCTTAGGTGTGCGAGCGGCGGGAGTCTGAGTATCCCCAGACTGAGAAGTAGTTGCGGTTGTGGTAATTGAGACCGCCTAAGCTAGGCCAGTGTATACTGATAGAATCTAGGCCAGGGTATCCTAAAGACCTGGAATCATAATGGGCACAGTTGGTGCTGCTGGAGCGTCCATAACTGGGACCTGATCATAAACTGAAGCGGCTGGTGGATCTACAGGTGTTGCCCTAGCTGCTATGAGGGCTACACCCCTACCCCTACCACAGCCTCGACTGCGTCCTCGGCCTCTAATGGCCCCAGATGGTGGTACTGGTGGTCGTCCATCATGTCCAGTAGCACGTATTCTTACCATCTATGAGAGAATAGAATAACAAAAGTTTAATACTCAGATCAACAGATTCGCACGACAAGAATTTCAAGAATATGAAGTTTTCCTAAAGGTTCTGCAGGCTCCTAAGGATAAATATAGACGTCTCCATACCGATCCATGAGACTCTACTAAATATGATCATGACTCGTGAGACCTATGTAACCTAGGCTCTAATACTAACTAGTCACGATCATAAATCGACCTGGTCATGATGGCGCCTATTGTGAAACTAGGCTAGCCGACACAAACCCCCAAATAAATTAAAAAGTTATAAGAAATCATTTAAAAGTCATTAATAAGCTAAAAATCCAAAAAAAAATAAAGAGTAGAATAGAACAGTGCGGAATCAATCACAGCCCCACATCGGGGTTTCACCAGTCATGAGCATATAATATTAGTCTAAGAGTATGAAAAGACAACATAGCAGCTATGGCAACAACTGTAGATCCAAAGTGGAATAAAGATAGGAAGGAGAAGCACTAGGCTGCGAACACCGAGAAGCTACCTAGTCAACTCCGAACAAGCCTGCTCTTGCTTCACACGGTCGGGCCTCTACCTCATAGAAAATCCTGTTTAGGAAGCTAGCGCCCGCTCTCTGGAAGCAAATCAACACTCATTAGCGTGACTTGAGACTCCTGGATCTGCACATATGGTGCAGGGAGTAATGTGAGTATGCCAACTCAGTAAGTAATAAAAGTAAAGACAGCTAGGCGATAAGAAAACATGTAAAACATAGCATAATGCTACAATAAAATAGTATAAAATCGGAACAATGCAATAAAATAGTAAAAGCTTGTAAAAATACCTTAATTCAGAAAAAAAAAAGCCTTTAAAACATCTTTTAGAAGTTCAAACAAGTGATGAAAACAGGGAAAAAAATGTTAGAATCACAAATTAGCCCCTCGGGCAAAATACCAACAGAACTCGCCCCTCGGGCTATCTCATAATCACTCGTATCAGCTCCTCGGGAAATAACATGAAGCAACAACAGCCCCTCAAGCAATATTACATCTCACGTTGGGTACCCGCACTCACTGGGGGTGTGCATACTCCAGATGGGCTCCTACAGCCCAAATGTTATATCAAGCCATCTCGTGGTATAATCAAACTGGTACTCAGCCTCATAATCATGAATTAGTACACACTATTGCAGTGCGCAGCCCGATCCCATAATATCCTCACAACATAGGCCCTTGGCCTCACTCAGTCAGAAATCCCTCAAGCCACTCGGGCAATAGTAAAGCATTATGTTCAGCCCAAAATATCATTTGAAAAGTCAAAAACAGAGTAAATATGGCTGAGTTATGGAAATAGTAAAATACAGCATGACTGAGTACAATTATGAAATCAAAGCAGTGAGGAATAGTAGTAAAAATTCCCTAAGGGTCCAAACAAATGGTAGGAGGCCCAACTATGGCATTCAGCCCAAAACATGATAGTAATCTTCAAAACACAATGACAACCAACATTTTTCAATCAAGTACGTGGTTTAACAGTCATACGGGACGGACTAAGTCACAATCCCCAATGGAGCACGATCCCACACTCGTCATCTAGCATGAGCGTCACCTCGAAGTAGCACAACAATGTGAAATCCGGGGTTTCATACCCTTAGGACAGCATTTACAATCATTACTTACATCTATCTGGTCCAAACTCTAGCCTGCGATGCCTTTGCCTCTCAAATCGGCCTCCGGATGCTCCAAATTTATACAAAAATAGATTTATACCATCAAAATATGCTAAGGGAACAAAGCCCACTCGAAAATAACCAATTTACATCAAAATTCAGGAATAGGCCAAACCCAACCCTCGAGTCCACGTCTCGAATTCCGACAAAAATCACAAAACTAGAATCCTTACACTCTCACAAGTTCATACATATCAAATACATCAAAATCCTACCACAAATGACCCCTTAAATCCTAGATTTAGGTCTTCAATTTCCAAGCCCTAACTTCCAATTTTAGGCTTTAGATTCCACAAATTCCATGTTTAATTAGGTAGACATCACATTAGGATCGAGTATTAAGTCCATAATTCTTACCTCCAAGTATTTCCCCTTGATTCCCTCTTCAATCTCACTCAAAAAGCTCCAAAATTCCTCAACATTGGTGAAACTTAGACCCAAAATCGCGAAAATGATCTTTTAAACATTCTGCCAAACTATTGACAATCCTTCTTCGCGAACGCGATCAACGCCTCGCGTTCGCGAAGCACAAACTTACGTTGACCACTTTTTCCTTCATCGCGAACGCGACACCATGAATGCGAACGTGAAGCCTTAGCTTCTCCACCCATTGCGAACGCACCTACCAGCTTGCGAACGCGAAGAACAATTCTCCAGGACCCCAGCTGCTCACCTTTCCTCTACAGTCTATGCGAACGCGACAAAACACTCGCAAATGCGATGACCACTGACCTCATCCCTTCGGGAATGCGGGATGACCTTCATGAATCCGCAGGCCAACTCTAATGGCTCACATCATAACCCTTCGCAAATGCGGGACATCTATCGCGAACGCGAAGACCAAAAGCCTGCAACACCAACAACAGTTTTTTCTGCAAATATTTCCAACATGAAATGATCCATTCAACCACCCAACACTCACCCGCGGCCCTCGGGACCTCAAACAAACATGCCAACATATCCCATAACCTCATTCAAACTTGTTCCAACCTTTGAAACTCTCAAAACAACATCAAAACACCAATTTTACATCAGATTCAAGCCTAAGGATTCCAAAACTTCCAAATTCTGCTTTCGATCAAAAAGTCTATCAAACCTCATCTGAAAGACCTAAAATTTTGCACACACGTCACAAATGACACTACGGACCTACTCCAACTTCCAGAGTTCCATTCCCACCCTTATATCAAAACCTCACCTATCGACCGAAAAATGCCAAATTTGAATTTCGCCAATTCTAGCCTAAATCTACTCTGGACCTCCAAAACACATTCCGATCACGCTCCTAAGTCCCAAATCGCTTCCTAAAGCTATCTGAACCATCGAAATTCACCATCTATGTCCTTTCTCACATAAGCCAACATCCGGTTGAATTTTACAACCTAAGTTTACTCAAAAGAGATTAAGTGTCTCAAACCTTACCAAAACTATTCTGGATTCGAATCGACTAACCCGATACTATGTAACACAGATAAACAAAGCAAAAAGAAGCAGAAATGGGGGAAACAGAGTGGTAACTCATGAAACAACCGGCCAGGTCGTTACATCCTCCCCCTCTTAAACAAATGTTCGTCCCCGAACGGATCAAGAAACATACCTGAAACCTCAAATAGGTGATGATATCTGCTCCGCATCTCCCGCTCGGTCTCCCAAGTAACCTCCTCCATGGATCGACCTCTCCACCGCACTTTCACTGAAGCTATATCCTTCGATCTCAACTTTCGAACATGTCGCTCCAAAATAGATACTGGATCCACATCATAAGTCAAATAGTCATCCAACTGAACCATGATGAAATCCAAAACATGAGATGGATCACCAATATACTTCTGAAGCATAGAAACATGAAATATCGGATGCACACTCGACAAGCTGGGTGGCAAAGCAAGCTCATAATCCATCTCCCCGATCCTCCGAAGCACCTCAAAAGGCCCAATGAACAAAGGACTCAATTTACCCTTATTCCCAAATCTCATAACACCCTTTCATGGGTGAAACCGTCTATAGAACCTTCTCACCAACCATGTAGGACACATCCCGAACCTTCCTGTCAGCATAACTCTTCTATCTCGACTGCGCTATACGAAGCCTCTCCTGGATCACATTCACTTTGTCTAAAGAATCTTGCACCAAGTCTGTACCCAATAGCCTAGCCTCACCCGGCTCAAACCAACCGACCGGAGATCTACACCGTCTCCCATACAAAGCCTTATATGGAGCCATCTGAATACTCGACTGATAACTGTTGTTATAAGCAAACTCTGCGAGCGGTAGAAACTGATCCCATGACCCTCTAAAATCAATGACACAGGCGCGCAACATGTCCTCCAATATCTGAATAGTGTGCTCGGACTACCCGTCCGTCTAAGGGTGAAAAGCTGTGCTTAACGCAACCTGAGTGCCTGACTCTCGCTGCACAAACCTCTAAAAATGTGAAGTAAACTGAGTACCTCTATCTTAAATTATTGAAACTGGGACACCATGCAAATGAACATTCTCTCGGATATAGATCTCTGCCAATCGCTTTGAAGAATAGGTAGTACACACAGGAATGAAGTGCGCGAACTTGGTCAGCCGATCCACAATCACCCAAATAACATCAAATTTCTTTGAAGTCCGTGGGAGTCCAACTACAAAATCCATAGTGATCCGCTCCCTATTCCACTCTAGAATATCCATCTGCTGAAGAAAGCCACCCGGTCTATGTATGCTTATATTTCATCTGCTAACAATTGAGACACCAAGCTACGAACCCCACATTGACTTTCTTCATTCTCCGCCACCAATAATGTTGTCTCAGATCCTGATACATCTTCGCGGCACCCGGATTGATGGAATACTGCGAGCTATGGGCCTCCTCTAGAATCAACTCCCGAAGCCCATCCACATAGGGCACACATATCCAAACTTGCATCCTCAGCACCCCGTCATCACCAATAGTCACATCTCTGGAATCATCGTGCTGAACTCTGTCTTTAAGGACAAGCAAATGAGGATCACCATACTAGTGCTCTCTGATGCGATCAAATCAGGAAGATCAAGAAATCACACAAGCCAATACCCGACTGGGATTTGAAATGTCTAACCTCACGAACCTATTGGCCAAGGCCTAAACATCAACTGCAAGAGGTCTCTCCCCAACTGGAATATACGCCAAACTCCCCATACTTACCACCTTCCTACTCAAAGCATCGGCCACCACATTGGCCTTCCCCAGATGGTACAAAAAAATGATATCATAGTCCGTTAGCAGCTCCAACCATCTCTGCTGCCTCAAATTGAGATCCTATTGCTTGAACAAGTGTTGGAGGCTACGATGATCAGTAAAAACATCACAAGATACACCATACAAATAATGCCTCCATATCTTCAACGCGTGAACAATGGCAGCCAACTCTAAATCATGAATAGGGTAGTTCTTCTCATGGGGCTTCAATTGGCGAGAAGCATAAGCAATAACTCTACCCTCGTGCATCAACATACACCTAATACCAACTCTCAAAGCATCACAATACACGGTATATGAACCTGAAGCTGATGGCAAAACTAACACTAGAGTTGTAGTCAAGGCAATCTTGAGCTTCTAAAAGTTCTCCTCACACTCATCCGACCACATGAAAGGAGCACCCTTTTGGATCAACTTGGTCAAGGGTGATGCTATAGATAAAAATTCCTGCACAAACCTATGGTAATAACCCATAAAACCAAGAAAGTTGCGAATCTCCATGGCTGAGGTTGGTCTGGGCCAACCCTGAATCGCCTCTATCTTTTTTAGATTAACCTGAATACCTTCAAAGGACACCACGTGCCCCAAGAAATCCACTGAACTGAGCCAAAACTCACATTTAGAGAACTTTGCATGAAGCCTTTCCTCCCTCAACCTATGCAACACAACTCTCAATGTTCCATGTGCTCCTCCTAACTATGTGAGTACACCAAAATATCATCAATGAAAACAATCACGAATGAGTCAAGATAAGGCCGAAGCACGTTGTTCATCAAATGCATGAATACTGCCGGGGCATTGGTCAGTCCAAAAGACATAAGAAGAAACTCATAATGACCATATTTGGTCCTGAAGGCTGTCTTAAGAATATTGGAGTCCTTGATCTTCAACTGGTGATAACCTGAATGGAGATCAATCTTGGAGAACATTCTCGCTCCCTGAAGCTGGTCAAATAAATCATCGATACAAGGTAAAGGATACTTGTTCTTGATTGTTACTTTGTTCAACTTCTTGTAATCAATGCACATCCTCATCGTGCCATCCTTCTTCTTCAATAATAGAACAGGCACACCCCCAAGGCGACACACTAGGCCGAATAAACCCCTTATTAAAGAGTTCCTAAATCTGCTCCTTTAATTCCTTCAACTCCACTGGTGCCATATGATACGGTGGAATAGAAATAGGCTGAGTGCTCGGCACTAGATCAATACCAAAATCAATATCCTTGTCCGGCAGCATGCCTGGCAGGTCTACAAGAAATACATCAAGAAAATCCCTCACAACAGGAACAGAATCAGTACTGGGAGTCTCTGCACCGACATCCCTCACAAAGGCTAAGTATGATAGACAACCTTTCCCAACCATCTGCTGGGCCTTTAAGAACGAAATCACCCTACTGAGGACAAAATCAGTCAAACCTCGCCACTCAATTTGTGGCTCACCCAGCATAACCAATTCCACTGTCTTAGCATGATAATCCAAAATAGCACGACACGGAGATAGCCAATCCATGCCCAATATCATATCGAAGTCCACCATACAAAGCAATAACAGGTCCACTCAGGTCTCCAGACCCTTAATATTCACCATACATGACCGGTACACAAGACCCACAATAATAGTATCGCCCATCTGCGTAGATACATGAATACATGAAACAAGAGACTCATAGGGCGTATCTGAATAACAAGCAAAATATGATGACACATATGAAAAAATGGAATCGAGATCAAATAACACAGAGGTATCTCTGTGGCAGATTGAGATAATATATGTAATCACAACATCTGAAGCAATAGCATCGAATCTAGCTGGGAGTGCATAGAAACGAGCCTGACCACCACCTGATCGATTTTCCCTTCTAGGGCGACCCCCAGCTGACTGTCCTCCACCCTTAGCTGGGTGGGTGGGTGGTGGTGAAGTAACTGGCACTGAAGCCGATGGCTGACTCCTCTGCTGAGATGAACCCCCAAGACTGCGAGGATAATGCCTACACATAAGACCCAACTCTCCACACTCATAACAACTCCCTGGTGCTAGAGACAGGGACTATAGGGAACCCCTAGCACCAGAATGACTAGCAGATGCACCTGGCATAAAAGAGCCCTAAACTGATGGAGCACAGGATGAACTCTGAGCTGGAAGGGCACTGAGTGATGAATGGCCCTGATGAGAACTGTGAGAACCATGACCCGATGACGCCCCCCAATAACCTAGGCGAGCTGACTAAGTATGCCTGGATGGACGGCCTTTTCCGTGCTGAAACTAACCCCTCGAAGGAGCACAACCATAACTACCAGATCCCCGAGGCCTCTCGGCTTTCCTCTTATCTCGCTCCTGGCGATAAACTGACTTAATCTCACGAGCAATGTCAACAACCTCCTCAAAAGTAGCACCAGACACCCTCTCCCTGGTCATGAGAATCCGAAGCTAATATGTGAGGCCGTCAACAAACCTCCTGATCCTCGCTCTATCTGTAGGAACCAACCAAACAACATGACGAGCTAACTTCGATAACCTCATCTCATACCGATCACAGTCATATCTCCCTGACACAACTGCTCGAACTGCCTGCATAGCTCCTCACTGCGAGACTGTGGTACATACTTCTCCAAAAAGAGAATGGAGAACTGCTGCCAGGTAAGGGGTGCTGCACCAGTAGGCCCACGCCTCTCATAAGCCTCCTACCAAGTGCAGGCAGCTCCAGAAAACTAAAAGGTAGTAAATGCAACCCCGCTGGTCTCCAAAATACCCGTTGTACGAAGAATCCTCTGACACTTGTCCAAGAAACCCTGGGCATCTTCGCCCTCTATACCACTAAATGTCGGAGGCTGAAGTCTACCAAACCTCTCCAATATGCGATGCTCGTTCTCTAGCATAACAGGAGCTACATAGTCTTGAAGAGTTGCAACCGGCTGGGCTGGAGGTGCCCCCGATGTCTGAAGTCCCTGCACAACCTGCTCGGGTGTGCGAGCGGTGGGAGTCTGAGTACCCCCCCCCCCTGACCTGAGAAGTAGCTATAATTGTGGTAACTGAGATCACATGAGCTAGGCTAGTGCGTACTGATAGAATCTAGGCCAGGGTCTCCTGAAGACCTGGAATCATAATGGGCACGGCTGGTTCTTCTGGAGCGTCCACAACTGGGACCTAATCAAGAACTAGAGCGGCTGGTGGATTTGCAGGTGTTGCCCTAGCTGCTATGCGGGCTACCCCCTGCCTCTACCACGGCAATGACTGCGTCCTCGGCCTCTAGTGGCCCCGGCTGGTGGCACTGGTGGTCATCCATCTTGTCCGGTAGCTCGTGTCCTCAACATTTGTGAGAGAATAGAACAACAAAAGTTTAATACTCGGATCAACAGATTCCTACGATAAGAATTTCAAGAATATGAAGTTCTCCTAAAGGTTCTGCAGCCTCCCGAGGATAAATACAGACGTCTCCGTACCGATCGACGAGACTCTACTAAATCTGCTCATGACTCATGAGACCTATGTAACCTAGGCTCTGATACTAACTTATCACGACCCTAAATTGGACCCAGTCATGATGGCGCCTATCGTGAAACTAGGCCAGCCGACACAAACCCCTAAACCAATTAAAAAGTAATAAGAAATCATTTAAAGTCATTAATAAGCTAAAAATCCAAAAAATAAAGAGTAGAATAGAATAGTGTGGAATCAATCACAGCCCGACATCGGGGTGTCACCAGTCTTGAATATCTAAAATCCGTCTAAGAGTATGAAAAGACAACATAGTCTAATACAAGGCTAGTACAAAGTGGAATAAAGATACGAAGGAGAAGCACTAGGATTCAAATGTCGAGAAGCCACCTAGTCAACTACGAACAAGCCTGCTGGAAGCAAATTAGCACTCGCTAGCGTGACCCGAGACTCCTAGATCTACACACAGGGTGCAGGGAGTACTGTGAGTATGTCAACTCAGTAAGTAATAAAAGTAAAGCTAGCTGAGCGATAAGAAAACACGTAAAACGCAGCATAATGCTACAACAAAAAAGTATAAAAACTAGAACAATGCAATAAAATAATAAAAGCTCGTAAAAACATCTTAGTTCAGTAAAAAACCCTTTAAAACATCTTTTGGCAGGTCAAACGAGTAATGAAAACAAGGAGAAAGGTTAGAACCACAAATAAACCCCTCGAGCAAAATACCAACAGAACCAGCCCCTCGGGCTATCTCACAATCATGTGTATCAGCTCCTTGGGCAATAACATGAAACAACAACAACCCCTCGGGCAATATCATATCTCACACTGGGTACCCGTGCTTACTAGGGTGTCAGACTCTGGAGGGCCTCATAATCATAAATTAGTACACACTGCTGTGGCGCGCAGCCTGATCGTATAATATCCTCACAACACAGGCCATCAGCCTTACTTAGTCACAAATCCCTTAAGTCAATCGGGAAACAGTAAAACATGATGCTCAGCCCAAAATATTATTTAAAATGTCAAAAACAGGGTAAATATGGTTGAGTTATGGAAACAGTAAAATACAGCATGACTGAGTAAAAATATGAAGTCAAAGCAGTAAAGAATAGTAGTAAAAATCCCCTAAGGGTCCAAACAACTGGCACGAGACCCAAATATGGCATTCAGCCCAAACTATGATAGTACTTTTCAAAACACAATGACAGCAAATAGTTTTCAATAAAATACGCGGTTTAACTATCATACGGGACGGACTAAGTCACAATCCCCAATGATGCACAACCCCACACTCATCATCTAGAGTGTGCGTCACCTCGAAGTAGCACAACAATGTGAAATCCGAGGATTCATACCCTCAGGACAATATTTACAATCATTACTTACCTCTATCCGGTCCAAACTCTAGTCCGTGATGCCTTTGCCTCTCGAATCGGCCTCCGGATGCTCCAAATCTATCCAAAAATAGATTTATACCATCAAAATATGCTAAGGGAACAAAGCCCACTTGAAAATAACCCATTTAAATCAAAAATTCCAAAATTGGCCAAACCCGACCCTCGGGCCCACATCTCGAATTTCGAAAAAAATCATAAAACTAGAATCCTTACACTCTCACAAATTCATACATATCAAATACATTAAAATCCGACCACAAATGACTCCTCAAATCCCTAGATTTAGGTCTTCAATTTTCGAGCCCTAACTTCCAATTTTAGGCTTTAGATTCCACAAATTCCATGTTTAATTAGGTAGAAATCACATTAGGATCGAGTATTAAGTCCATAATTCTTACCTTCAAGTGTTTCCCCCTTATTCCCCTCTTCAAACTCCCTCAAAAAGCTCCAAAATTTCTCAACAATGGTGAAACTTAGACCCAAAATCGTGAAAATAGTCTTTTAAACATTCTGCCCAGCTATTCACGATCCTTTTTCGTGAACGAGGTCAACGCCTCGCGTTCGCGAAGCACAAACATACATTAACCACTTTTTCCGTCATCGTGAACATGACACCATTTATGCAAACGTGAAGCCTTAGCTTCTCAACCTATCGCGGACGCGACGACCAGCTCACGAATGCGAAGAACAATTCTCCAGGACCCCAGCTGCTCACCTTTCCTCTACGCGAACGCGGCAAAACCCTCGCGAACGCGATGACAACTGACTGTAGCCCTTTGGGCAAACGGGACCACCTTCACGAATGGGAAGGCCAACTCTACTGTCTCACACTCCTAACCCTTCGTGAACGTGGGACATCCATCATGAACGCGAAGGCCAAAAGCCTGCAACACCAACAACAGTTTTTTCTGCAACTTTTTCCAACATGTTATGATCCGTTCAACCACCCGAAACTCACCCGAGGCCCTCGGTACCTCAACCAATCATGCCAAGATATCCCATAACCTCATTTAAACTTGTTCCAACCTTCAGAACTCTCAAAACAACAACAAAACACTAATTTTACATAGGATTCAAGCCTAAGGATTCCAAAACTTCCAAATTTCGCTTTCGATCAAAAAGTCTACAAACCTCGTCCGAATGACCTGAAATTTTGCACACACGTCTTAAATGACACTATGGACCTACTCTAACTTGCAAAATTTTATTCTGACCCCTTTATCAAAATCTCACCTATCGACCGGGAAAAGCCAAAATTCCGATTTCGCCAATTCAAGCATAAATCTACTCCGGACCTCCAAAACACAATCCGATCACGCTCCTAAGTCCCAAATCACTTTTTGAAGCTATCCGAACCATCGGAATTCACATCCAAGCCCTTTCTCACATAAGTCAACATCCAGTTGACTTTTACAACCTAAGCTTACTCAAAAGAGACTAATTATCTCAAACCTTGCGAAAACCATTTCGGATTCGAACCGACTAACCCGATACCATATTACATAGATAAACAAAGCAATAAGAAGCAGAAATAGGGGAAAGGAGCGCTAAATCATGAAATGACCGACCGGGTCGTTATACTAACATTACAGAATATTTCGCCATTTGCCTTTATCTTTTAATAATAAAAACTTAACAAAAGTAAATCAGCAAAAATAAATGCGAAAGATCACAATTTAAAAGATTATATTTATGCTAATGACAAAATCGTAATAAATTCCACCCAGAAACTTGTGTCACAACTCACGAACATGTCTACGAATACTACAAATATTGGTTTGAAAGAAAAATATACATCTGTCTTGGAGGGAAAAGTAAAACAGAATGCAGTAAAGATAAAAGGGGACTCTAGGTCCTACGGACGCCTACAGGACTACCTTGGGTCTCCTGTGGACTGAAGGCAGAACCTCGAACTCTGATCAGCCACTAACTCTGAAATCTGCACAGAAAGTGTAGAGTGCAGTATCAATAAAACTGATCCCATGTACAGGTAAGTGTCGAGCCTAACATCGACGAAGTAGTGACGAGGCTACAGTGGGGCATCATAACAAATACAACCTACAATAGTTTATACCAAAACGGAAAGAAAATACAGAATGAAATATAACAGTGACTTCCATTAAATTAATACGGAAACCAGACGTTCTACCAGTACTCAGCTATAACCAATCCTTAGGGAGTTTCAACATCTCAGTAATGAACTTCAGCAGAAATGAATACTAAAACAATAACTGATGCGGCGTGCATCCCGATCCCACCATATAAACAATAACAGTATCAATATTCACCCTTATTACTCCTTATTGCGGCATGCAACCCGATCCTACCAGTCTACCCTTATTACCCCTCAACACATATCACCCTTATTCCTCGTGTTGCAGTGCGCAACCCGATCCCACATGTCCACCCTTATTACTCTTTATTGCGACGTGCAATCCGATCCCACCAGACAATCATATTTCACCCTTATTCTTCCTGTTGCGGCGTGCAATCTGATCCCAACATATCAGTACCAATCACTACACAAAAACAGGCATTTCACAATTTAACTTAGAACGTTCCACAACATCTATATCTTAAATCATATTAACAGGAAGTCTATGCCATTATGAAATCTCAACAGTTAAAACTACTCAGCGAGACCAACCAAAGTATATTATGAAGCTCCAACAACCAACTCCAAACAACGAGGAAATAAAATGAAGCTATGAAATAATTTGCACATCAATAAAAGTAACAGCAGTTAATATGAAGCAATTAGAAATGAAAACATTTATGAGCAAGTAGCAATTAAGACAAGAAACAATATATTAGGAAACATGGAAGGGAGCAAGCTAAAAATGATAATTTGGTGGCGCATAGGTACTCGTCATCATACCTATACACCACACACATGGAATTACACATAGCAAATAGGCCGGGGATCCCTAATCCTCAAGTCAAGGTTAGACCAAACACTTACCTCAAGCCAACGGGTATTTCAAAGCTCAACCACCGCTTTACCTCTAGATTCCACCACCAATTCACTCGTATCTAGTCTTAATCAACTTAATAATGTCAATAAATGCTCAAAAACTCAATTCCAATGCATAATTATAGGTTTCCTAACATTTCTCCAAAAAGGTCAAAAACCCGACCCCTAGCCCGCTTGGCCCAAACTCTAAATTCAGACCAAAACCCAATTATCAATTCACCCTCGAGGCAGAATATACAATTGGTTTTGGAATCCGACCTCAAATTGAGGTCTAAATCCCCAATTTATAAAAATCCCTAATTCTACCCAAACCCCCAATTTTTACCATAGAAATCTTAGATTTTTGGTTGGAAATTCATGAAATGTGATGGGAAAGTGAAACAAAGTGGATTAGGATTACTTACTAAAGATTTGGGGAAGATTTGGTCTTGGGAGAATCGCCTCTAGGGTTTTAGGATTTGAGAGATGTGAAAAATGGATGAAAATCACGTCCAAGTTTCATTTTGAACTGTTGCAGATGTCACAATTGCGACCATAGCTTTGCAATTGCAAAGCTCGCAAATGCGAGACACGCATTGCAAATGCGTAACATGTTGCATGCCTGCTATTGTCGCAATTGCTAACCTTTGATCGCAATTGTGAAGGTTACCCCTCCCTGATGACTTCGCAAATACGAAGGTTTGTTTGCAAATGTGAACTATGATGGCTAAGGATTCTTTGCAATTGCGATAAAACCCTTGAAATTGCCAAGCCTGTAAAGCTCGCAAATGCAAATCCTGATCTCGTAATTGGTCCTGCAACAAATACCAGATCAACAGCAATTTTTCTAAGTCCAAACTAACTTTGTGGCCAATCCAAAACTCACCCGAGCCTTCGCTCTAAACCAATCATGCACACAAGTTTTAAAACATCATATGAACTTGCTCGCATAATCAAATCTCCAAAATAACATCTAGAACTATGAATTCAACACCAAAACTCATGAAATTTTCAAGATAGTTCAAAATTTCTAACTTTTCAATCAAAGGTCTGAATTACATCAAATCACCTCCATCTTTTACCAAATTACACAGATAATGTCTAAATATCATAACGGACCTGTACCGGGCTCCGGAACCAAAATACAGGCCCGATACGAACAAGATCAAATCTTATTAATTTTTCAAAAACCATTATATTTTTAGTTAAAAAATTTTCTTCAAAAATTTATTTCTCAGTCTAGGGACCTTGAAATTTGACTCCGGGTATACGCCCAAGTCCCATATTTTACTACGGGCCTTCCGGGACTGTCGGAACATGGGTCCGGGTCCGTTTACCCAAAATATTAACCAAAGTTAACTAGACTCATATTTTTAAGCCAAAAATCATTTTTTTCCTTAAGTTTTTCACAGAAAAGCTTTTCGGTATTGCGCCCGGACTGTGCACGCAAATCGAGGAGAGATAAAAGGAGGTTTTCAAGGCCTCATGTGACGACCCGACCCGTCGTCTCATGAGTTACCACTACGATTTCCCCATTTTTAGCTTCCTTATGCGTCATTATCCATATCTTGGGTAATCCAGTTGATTTTAAGTGTTTTTAATAAAAATGAGACACTTAGTCTCTTTTAAGAAGCCTTAAGTTCGAAAAATCAATCAGGCATTGACTTATGAGTTAGAGGGTTCGGATTTGGATCCCGATGATTTGGTTAGCTTCGGGGGATGATTTGTGACTTAAGAGTATGATCGAAAGTAGTTTTGGAGGTCCGGTGTAGAATTAGGCTTGAATTGGCGAAGTTAGTATTTTACGACTTCCGGTTGAAAGGTGAGATTTTGATCCGAGGATCGGAATGGAATTCTGAAAGTTTCTGTAGCATCATTTTGTCATTTGGGATGTGCATGCAAAATTTCAGGTCATTCGGACGTGGTTTGGTTGGGTTTTTGATTAAAAATGTGTTTCGGAAGATTTTTAAAACTTAAGCTCTAATCCGATGTGTTTTGAGAGATTTGATGTTGTTTGAAGTGTTTTGATGATTGGAACAATTTTGAATAAGGTTTTAGGAAGTGTTGGTACAATTGGTTTGAAGTCTTGAGAATTCGGGTGAGTTCCGGATAGGTTTCGGGATATTTTAAGCCGAAAATCATAGCTGTAGAAAGTCTAGAAAGGTTGCAGGCCTCGGAACCCACCCGCGCGGACCGCACAAAAAGGAAGTGCGTCCGTGGTGAGTGATGTGCGTACCGACAAAAATGGGCACGGCCGCGATAGGCGTCGCGCGGACCACACAAAAAGGGGCACGGCCGCGGTGAAGAACCTGCCGCTGATCCTACTTCGGAAGCTCATATCTTTTTATCTACAAGGAATTTGGAGTTGATTCAAAAACCAAAGTTGTAGCCCTTCGTGTCTAGTTTTCATAAAGGTAATGATATTGGAATTTGGACATCTGTAGCGAAAGTTATGGTCAAAATACTGAAGTCTATCACTGCAGTCAAAGTTGGTGCGGCCGCGGTCATTTGTGCGCAGACCGCACTTGTTGAGCGCGGACCGCGGTCGTTTTTGCGCGGCCGCGGAGGTAACAATCTGGGGCTACTCCTATAAATACCAGGGTTTGGGTTTTATTTGATATTTTGACCTAGAGAGCTCGGATTTTGGCGATTTTTTGAAGGTTTTTCAAGAAATTCATCGGGGTAAGTGATTCTAACTCAGATTTGGCTAGATTACGTGAAGATATCATTGAATTCATCATTTAATTTGTGATTTGGATAGAACTTGGGAAGAAAATTGGTGAAATCTTCCAAAATATAAAATGATGATTTGAAGGACCAAACGGTATCGGAATTGGATAATTTTGATATGGTTAGACTCGTGAGGGTATGAGGATTCTGAAAACGTAAAAATTTCTGAGTTTCGAGACGTGGGCCCGGGGCTCGGGTTTTGTCAAATTCGTGAATTTTGATATTTTTCGATTGCTTTCGATTGGGTATAGTCTCTTTAGCATAATGCGACATATTCGTTGTGATTTTGGGCAGATTCGTCGGACGAGGAGGCTAATTTGAGAGGCAGGGGCATAGCGAGCTAGACTTTGACCATCTTGAGGTTAGTAATAGATGTAAATGTTGTGTTGAGGGTTTGAAAACCCGAATTTGCACATCATAGTGCTATATTAAGGTGACTTACACGCCGGATAACGGGCGTGGGGTAGAGCACTGTTGGGAATTGTGACTTGGTCCGTCCCGCTTAATGAAAATACTACCTAATTGCTTGGAGTTGAATTGATATCCTATTAAATGGATTAATTATCATAATTGGGCTTCGTGCTAACTGTTTGAATCCTTCAGGGATTATTTTACTGGTTTCTTACCACGTGTACAGAAAATTAAACTCAGTCCTAGTATTAAATACTATTTTGCAAACTCAGCCACTTTTCTCAAAACTTGGGACTTAAATAATATTTCTAATGAAGTTTGGGCTGAATAATTTATTTGCTATTGTGCCGAGAGGCTTATGTGATTTTGGACCGATTATGGGATCGGGCTACACGCCGCAGCGGTATTATATTTATGGTATCGAGTTGCGCACTGCAGCGGTATTATATTGATATTGATATGAGGTCGAGGGCTTAGATTTGATGCCACGAGATGGCTTGATATTGCGCTTGGGCTGTAGGAGCCCCTCCGGAGTCTGTACACACCCCCAGTGAGCGTCGTCGACGATAAATAAATGGATGGCTCGGGCTGCATGCCGCAGTGGGCACTAGAGAGTACCGGTTGATGTGCTGCATTGCATATTTTGACTGTCATTGTTTATTTCTCCGTTGCAGCATTATTAATTTCGTTGGTTATTTTAATTGATATTACCTGGTGAACTGTGTGATTATGGCTTATCTTGTGCCTATTTAGGATTTCTTACTCTCAACCTTTATTTATGTTTATTACTCTCTGGGTTGGAAGTACTCACTTTACTCCCTGCACCTCGTGTGCAGATACAGGTGCACCTACTGAGGATGAGTGAGACTATCTCTGTCGAGCATCGTATCCGGGAGCATTAAGGTAGCTGCATGGCGTTCGCAGTCCTGATCTTCCCATCTATCCTATTTGTTTTATTCCGCATTTTCTTTAGAAAAATATGTAGTAGGTTGACACTCGTGTATTAGAGGCTCAGACTTGTGACACCTGATCATTCGGGTTGTGTAGTAGTATTTCCATTTGGGTTTTCCGCATATTTGACTATATCTCAGACTTTCAGTATGATGACTTTGTAATTAATTGTGTTAAGTGAACCATAAATTGTATAAAATGGTTAAGGTTGGTAAATTGGTCGGGCTTGCCTAGTAGTGTGTTGGGCGCCATCACGACTGGGATTTGGGGTCGTGACACCTCAGAACACGGAAACGGATTCTAAAACAAAAGATGACCTTTTGGGTCATCACATTCTCCACCTCTAAAACAACCGTTCGTCCTCAAACGGACATAGAAAAGTACCTGAGTTAGTGAAAAAATGGGGATATCGACTCTGTATATCGGATTCGGACTCCCAAGTAGCTGCCTCAGTAGGCTGACCTCTCCACGGCACACGAACTGAAGGATAACACTTCGATCTCAACTGATGAACCTGTCGGTCTCGAATGGCTACCGACTCCTCCTTGTAGGTCAAATACTTGTCCAACTGGACAGTTCTAAAGTCTAACACGTGGGATGGATCGCCGTGATACTTTCAAAACATGGACACATGAAACACTAGATGTACTGCTGATAAACCTGGTGGCAACGCAAGCTCGTAAGCCACCTCACACACTCTCCGAAGGATCTCAAAATGCCCAAGAAACCTAGGGATTAACTTGCCCTTCCTCCCAAATCTCATCACGCCCTTCATGGGCGATACCCGAAGCAACACTCACTCTCCGACCATGAATTCCACATCACAAACCTTACAGTCGGCATAACTCTTTTGCCTGGACTGAGCTATATGAAGTCTATCCTGGATAATCTTAACCCTTTCCAAGGCATCTTGTACTAAGTCCGTTCCCAGCAATTGAGCCTCCCCCAGCTCAAACTACCCAACTGGAGATCGACACCGTCTACCATATAATGCCTCATAGGGAGCCATCTAGATGATCGACCAATAACTGTTGTTGTAGGCAAACTCTGCTAACGGAATGAACTGATCCTAAGAACCTCCAAAGTCAATAACATATTCTCGGAGCATATCCTCTAAAATCTAAATAATACGCTCAAACTGTCCGTTCGTCTGAGGATGAAATGTTGTGCTCAACTCGATCCGCGTACCCAACTCACAATGTATTGCCCTTCATAAATGCGAGGTAAAATGCATACCCCGATCAGAAATGATAGACACCGGCACCCCATGAAGACGAACAATCTCTTGGATGTAAATCTTTGCCAACTGCTCCGAAGAATAGAAAACTGTCACAGGAATGAAATGCGCTAACTTAGTCAGCCTATCCACAATAACCCATACTACATCAAACTTCCTCTGAGTCCGTGGGAGCCCAACAATGAAATCGATAGTGATACGCTCTCACTTCTACTTAGGAATCTCAATCTGCTGAATCAAACCACAAGGTCTTTGATGCCCGTACTTTATCTACTGACAATTCAAACACCGAGCTACATATGCAACAATATCGTTCTTCATCCTCCTCCACCAATAATGTTGCCTCAAGTCTTGATACATCTTAGCGGCGCTCGGGTGAATAGAATACTGGAAACTATGGGCCACCTCTAGAATCAACACACGAAGTCCATCCACATTAGGCACACAAACACGACCCTACATCCTCAAAACCCATCATATCCAACCACAACATGCTTGGGCCTTACCTGTCCGCTTCTGCGGCTCCCCCACCACATCTGCGGAACCGCTTAAGCGGCTCCTTTTCCACAGATGCGGAAATACCATAAGGGTGAAAAATCTGACTGCAACATTTGCTTAAAACCCCCGTTTAACCATCCGAAATCACCCCGAGGCCCTCGGGACCTCAACCAAAAACACCAACACATCCAACAACCTTATTCAAACTTGTTCCAATACTCATAAGACGTCAAACAATGCTAAAACCATTAAAACACATCGGATTCAAGCCTAGTTTTCATCAAAACTTCCGAAATGCGCATTCCATCAAAAACCCAACCAAACAACGTCCGAATGACCTGAAAATTTGCAGACATATCCAAAATCACCTAACGAAGATACTGCAACTCTCGGAATTTCATTCTGAGCCTCGGATCAAAATCTCACCTATCAACTGGAATTCGCCAAAATTCAAACTTCGCCAATTCAAGCCTAAATATACACCGGACCTCCAAATTCGATTTCGATCACACTCTTAAGTCACAAATC
>MU697008.1:153708-164000 GCA_026770625.1 Nicotiana glauca | reverse complement strand
AGAAGCATCCCTGTGGCATACTGAGATAATACCTGTAATAACTGCATCAGATGCAATGGCGTCTCTCCTGTCTGGAAGCGCATAGAACCGAGCCTGACCACCACTAGGTCGATCTCCACCCCTAGGGCGGCCCCTAGCTACCTGACCCCCCATCCCTACCTGACTAGGATGGTGCTGAAGTGGATGGAGTAGAAGATGAGGGATGATCCCTCTGCTGAGACTGGCTACCACGACGTCGAGGACACTGCCTCCTCATGTGTCCATACTCTCCACACTCGAAACAAATACCAGATACTGGAAAAGGGGACTAATGGGAACCCCTCGCGCCGGAATGACCAGCTGTTGCGCCCTGCGCAGAAGAACCCTGAGCTGAAGAGGCATGTGAAGAGCTATGAGTTGGGAGGGCACTAAGTGAAGACTGGCCCTGCTGGTACCCCTGGTGACCACGGCCTGAAGACACCACTCGATACTCGGGACGAGCCGACTGATGAGGCCTGAAAGAACGACCTCTGCTCTACTGAAAATGGCCCCTAGACGGAGCGCCACTGAAGCTACCTGATCCTCGAGGCCTCTTGGCCTCCCTCTCCTCTCTCTCCTGACGGCGAGCCGTCTCAATATCACGAGCAATATCCCCAGCATCCTCGAAGGTATGGCCCAGAACCCTCTCTCGGGTCATCAGATTATGGATGGGATAGGTGAGTCCATCCACAAATCTCTGAATCCTCTCCCGATCAGTCAGGACCATCCATGGAGCATATCGAGCCAACTCCGAAAATCTTACCTCATACTGAGTCACGATCATATCTCTCTGATGGAGGTACTCAAACTGTCTACGCAGCTCCTCCCTCTGAGACTACGATACCCACTTTTCCAGAAAGAGAGTGGAGAACTCCTGCCATAACAAAGGCATTGCACCTCTCGACCTACGCCGCTCATAAGCCTCCCACCAAGTGAAAGCTGCTCCAGAAAACTGAAAAGTAGTAAATGATACCCCGCTCGACTCCAAGATCCCTGCGGTCCGAAGCATACGTCGACACTTGTCGAGAAAACCCTGGGCATCCTCGCCCGGAACACCACTGAAAGTAGGAGAACAAAGCCTGCTGAACCTCTCAAGACGACGCTGCTCATCGTCTGGCATGGCCGGAATCACATCATCCTGAACCGGGGCAACTGGCTGAACTGGGGCAACCTGCTGAACTGGTGGTGCCTCTGGTGTCTGCAAACCCTGTACTACCTGCTCCGGCGTGCGAGCAGCGGGGGTCGGATTGCCTCCCCCGGCCTGCGAAGTAGCTGCTGTAGTAGTGGCTGAAACGGCCTGAGTCAGGCTAGTGCAAACTGATAGAATCTGAGCTAGGGCCTCCTGAAGACCCGAAATCACAATAGGCACAGTTGGTGCCTGAACAGGTGCTACTGGAGTCTCTACATCTGGAGCCTGCTCCTAAGCCGGGGCAACTGGTGGGTCAACAGGTGCTGCCCCCTCGGCTCTACCTCGACCACGAGCTCGACTATGACCGCGTCCAGGGCCTTTGGTGGCCTCAGTAGGTGGTACAGGTGGTCGTCTGCCACGTCTGGTAGCACGGTTTCTCGCCATCTGCGAGTGAATAGAATAACAGAATTTAGTTCTCGGATCAACAAAGTCGCACGATAAGAATTCCAAGAATATGAAATTTCCTAAAGATTCCGTAGCCTCTCGAGGATAAATACAGACGTGTCTGTACCGATCCGCGAGACTCTACAAATCCGGCTCATGATTCGCGAGACCAAGTAACCTAGGCTCTGATACCAACTAGTCACGACCCCAACCCGGTCGTGATGGCGCCCAGCACACAACTAGGCAAGCCCGGCCATTTATACCAATAACCCCGCTAATTAAACAGATTAAGATAAATATCATTTAAAACAAGAATCTAAAATACTGATAGTAATGCGGAAAATCTAACAAAATACCAACACCGCCTAACTAGGACCCAGTGTCACGATCATGAGCCTCTAATGACAGAATAATATCCTACTACAAAGTCTGTCTAACACTGATAGTACGGAAATAAAGGATAAAAATAGAGGGGAGAATCATCGGCTGCGAACGCCCTGCATCTACCTCAAATACTCCCGGAAGGAACTCTGGATCAGCTGGAATCACTCAGCCTGAGACTGCTCTGTATCTGCACACAAGGTGCAGGGAGTAAAGTAAGTACTTCTAACTCAGTGAGTAATAAACATAACTAAAGTCTGAAAGTAAGAAAACGTAGGAAATGCACAAAGTACTCTACATCTAGCAGTTCATATCAAATCCAGAGGACAAAGTATGCGACAAATAATACAATCAAGAAATAATGCATGAAAAGAATGCAATACATATAATGGTACACTCCAGTACCCGCTACGGCGTGCAGCCCGCTCCACTTATTTAACATCGAAGGCGCTCACTGGGGGTGTGTACAGACTCCGGAGGGGCTCCTACAGCTCAAGCGCAATATCAGCCAGGTATTGGCATAAAATAGGCTCTCGGCCTCAATATCAATATATAATAACCGCTACGGCGTGTAGCCCAATTCATATCAAGGAAACATCCTCACCACTGGGTCCCCGACCCATCTCAGTCAAATAAGTCCACAGCCAATCAGGCGTGACATACTATAAGGATCTCAGCCCTCATATCCTTTTCATTTAAGGTTCACGTATAAATCACAGTTATTATATTGTTTTTAATATTTAAAAAACATGACTGAGAATTTATGTTATGCACACAAGTGAGGAAAAACACATAAATATCCCTTAAGGATTCTACTGGTCGGCACAAGGCCCCAAACACGGCAATAAGCCCAATCCACAGTGATAAAGTATGCGTCTCAATCGCCCATGAAGAAAAAAATAATACTCGGGATAGACCAAGTCTCAATCCCCAACTGTAACCGACCCCGCACTCGCCGTAGAGTGCGTGGCATGCCTCAATATAGCATCACGATGTGAAAGTCCGGGGTTTCAAATCCTCAGAACAACAGTTACATAAATTACTCACCTCAAACCGGCTAAAGAACTAGTCCACCAAGCCTTTTCCTCTAGAATCAACCTCTTCGCGCGTCGAATATAGTCAAAACTATAACGAATACATTACAATAGGCTAATGGAACAAAACCCAAATGAAAGAACTCGAAAAACACCAAAAAATACGAAGTTGGCAAAACTCGAGCCCCGGGCCCACTTCTCGAAAAATTACGAAATTCACATCACCAGAATCCTCGTCTCGCCACGAGTCTGTACATATAAAATACACAAGAATCGGAGTCCGTTTGACCCCTCAAATCATCAATTCAAACCTTCTTAGGCTTCAAGCCCTAACCTCCATTTTTACCCTTTAATTCCTTGAAATTCCGTGATTAATTCATATTTTAACACCATAATAACATAATCCGAGTCCAAATATACGTACCTGATGAAGCCCCTTCGAATCCTCTACAAAATCGCCCAAAAACCCACTTTGCTCGAAGTCCAAATTGTTTTTCTTCTTTTCCAAGTTTGTGAACACTGTTCACTATATCACAGGCCCGATTTCCGCTTCTGCGTTCTCCTTACCGCACCTGCGGTTCCGCTTATGCGGCTAATTGACCGCTTATGTGGTCTAACTTAAAGCACCTGGGACCGTTTCTGCGACCCAGCATTCCGCTTATGCGGTTTCTATCAACCGCTTCTGCGGTCTTTTAACCGCTTACGCGGTCCCGCAAAAGCGACCGCTCTTCCGCTTATGCAGAAAACCCCTGGGCCTCACCTGTCCGCTTCTGCGGCTCCCCCACCACATCTGCGGAACCGCTTAAGCGGCTCCTTTTCCGCAGATGCGGAAATACTAGAAGGGTGAAAAATCTGACTGCAACATTTGCTTAAAACCCCGTATAACCATCCGAAATCACCCCGAGGCCCCCGAGACCTCAACCAAAAACACCAACACATCCAAACACCTTATTCAAACTTGTTCCAATACTCATAACACGTCAAACAATGCTTAAACCATTAAAACACATCGGATTCAAGCCTAGTTTTCATCAAAACTTCCGAAATGCGCATTCCATCAAAAACCCAACCAAACAACGTCCGAATGACCTGAAAATTTGCAGACATATCCAAAATCACCTAACGAAGCTATTACAACTCTCGGAATTTCATTCCGACCCTCGGATCAAAATCTCACCTATCAACTGGAATTCGCCAAAATTCAAACTTCGCCAATTCAAGCCTAAATCTACACCAGACCTCCAAATTCGATTTCGATCACACTCCTAAGTCACAAAATCATCCCCCAAAGCTAACCGAACCACCGGAATTCACATTCGATCCCTCTAACCACATAGTCAACTTCCGATTGACTTTTCTAAAACAAGCTTTCTTCTAAGAGGCTAAGTGCCTCATT
Source organism: Nicotiana glauca (assembly GCA_026770625.1). Lineage (NCBI taxonomy): Eukaryota > Viridiplantae > Streptophyta > Magnoliopsida > Solanales > Solanaceae > Nicotiana > Nicotiana glauca. The sequence continues at coordinate 159,598 of MU697008.1, read as the reverse complement.
TCCAACTAAAACCAACTCAATTCCGCCTGATCAACTCAAATATCGATATTGAAAAATAAGACAACACAATATAGGGGAAACGGGGCGGTAACTCACGTGACGACGGGCCGGGTCGTCACAGAAGTATAAGAAAAGCATGGCGGGCCAAGTCAATAAATCTAGTCTAGTACTGAGTGACGGTCATAGAACCTTGCTGAAGTCGCTCGAGCTGCCTCCAATAGTCCTCTATCTGAGTGATAGGAAGGAACTTCTCCAAAAATAGCTGAGAGAACTGATCCTAGGTCAAAGCAGGTGACCCAGATGGTCTAGCTAAACAAAAATCCCTCTACCATTTCTTGGCGGAACTTGATAGACGAAAAGCAGCAAAGTCGACCCCATTGGTCTCCAACACCCCTAAGTTTCGTAGAACCTCGTGAAAACTGTCAAAATAGTCCTGGGATCCTCTGAAGATGTACCGCCATAAGTAGTAGTAAAGAGCTTGATAAACCTGTCCAATCTCCACATGGCCTCAGAAGACATAGTTGATCTGTCGTCGGTCTGTGCTACAACACCCTGCGGAACTACCCCAACTGACTGAGCTGCTGGAGTCTGAAACTGAGGAGCCATCTGCTCCGGAGTGTGAGTAGCGAGAGTCTGTGCTCCTCCCCGAGCTCAGAGACGACTGGTGCTACAGCAAGTATGTCGGCCTGAGTAACACTCTCCATAAGGCCCACTAGACGGACCAAGGCAACCTGAAGTACCGGGGTAGCTATGAACCCCTCTGGAACCTGAGCTAGACCTGCTGGAACGGTATGGGCCGGAATCTCATCCTCAAACTCTACCTGAGGCTCCGCCGCTGGTGCTGCTGCTCGAGCTCTGGGTTGAGCCCTGCCCTTGCCTCGGCCTCATCCTCTGCCCCTCGTAGGAGCCGCCACTGGGGGCTCGAGTTGCTGATCAGCTGATGATGCGGTATGCATTCTCGCCATCTGCGAAAGAATAGAGTAGAGAGTTCAATTAGTATTGAGATATCAAACTGCACGAAAGAGATGAATAGAAGTGAAATTGTTCCTAACTTTGTAGCCTCTGGGGGATAGCACAGACGTCTCCGTACTGATCCTTCAGACTCTACTAAGCTTGTTCGTGAATTGTGAGACCTAGGCAACCTAGGGCTCTGATACCAACTTGTTACGACCCGAATTTTCCACCGTCGGACCGAGATGGCACCTAACATTGTACTCGCTAGGCAAGCCAGCGTTATAGAATATTTTGACCTTTTTATTTATCTTGTAATAATTAAAACTTAACAAAAGTAAACCAGAGGAAATAAATACTGAAGATCACAATTTAAAAAATTATCTTTATACTAATTACGAAACCGTAATAAATTCCATCCAGAAACTGGTGTCGCAACCCACGAACATGTCGACGAATACTACAAATATTGGTTTGAAAGAAAAATATACATCTATCTTGGAGGGAAAAGTAAAATAGAATTCAGGAAAGATAGAAGGGGACGTCGGGTCCTGCGGACGCCTGCAAGACTACCTTAGGTCTCCTGTAGACTGAAGGTAGCAACCTCGAACTCTGATCAGCCACTAGCTCCGAAATATGCACAGGAAGTGCAGAGTGCAGTATCAGTACAACTGACCCCATGTATTGATAAGTGCCGAGCCTAATCTCGACGAAGTAGTGACGAGGCTAAGGCAAGGCATTACAACATATACAACCTACAACAGTTTATACCAAAATGGAAATAAAATATGAAATGAGATATAACAATGAGTTGCATTAAATGAATACAAAAACCAGTCGTTCTACCAATAATCAGGTATAACCAATCCTTAGGGAGTTTCAACATCTCAATAATGAACTTCAGTAGAAATGAATACTAAAACAATAACTGATGCGGCGTGCATCCTTATCCCACCATATAAACAATAACAGTATCAATATTTACCCTTATTACTCCTTGTTGCGGCGTGCAACCCGATCCCACCAGTCCAACCTTATTACTCCTCAACACATATCACCCTTATTCCTCTTGTTGCAGCGTGCAATCCGATCCCGCCTGTCCACCCTTATTACCCCTTATTATGACGTGCAAACCAATCCCACCAGACAATCACATTTCACCTGTATTCCTCCTATTGCGGCATGCAACCCGATCCCAACATACCAGCACCAATTACAACACGAAAGTAGGCGTCTTACAATTTAACTTTGAACCTTCCAATATCCAATTTTTCCCTCATATTTTTATAAAATGCATGTATTCTTTCAAAATAGTGCATGAGCATCAAACAATATTTTTTCATAACTTTTCTGTAATTTCAAAAGGATTTTAATTAATTTATTCCAGGATTTTATTATATAAATAATTATTAATTGCATCACAAACAGTTTTATGATAATTTTATCATTTATATTTATACTAAGCTTTAACTATTTGATGAATAGCCATATGTACATATTAGGGTTATAATTGTAATAATGGCCCCATGTGTGCATAATTACCTTATTTCACAAGAAAATAACCTTTTATATTTTTATAATACTAAGTGATTACTTTAAATCATTTTCATGCACAAATAATATATTTATCATTTATAAATTATTTTATAAAATTGTTTTATTAAATTAATTTGGTATTTAAATAATAGCCCCCCCTTTTTCTTAATCAATTTCGGACCTTAGCCCAATTTTCTACCCCAGCCTAATTAAACCTTAGCCCAATACCCTAATCTAAACCCAAACCAATAACCCAATTATTATAACCCACCCAACCCCATATTCAATCCTAGCCGTTGATCTTAAGAGATCAACTGTCCAGGATACTCTTTCCTTTTTTAATATCCCTAACCCTCAAACCCTACCTCATTTGACAAAGTCTATTGCCCCTTGAATCTCTTCCCTACTCTCTTCTCTCTCAGAATCTTCCCTAACCCTAGCCGCCGTCACCGAAAACCCCTCCGTTCCATGGAGTTTCCCTGTGATTTTAGCCCCAGTCGGCCTCTTATCTTCACTGGTTGTTCGATTTTGCTGTTATATGAAGGAATCTAAAGAGATTCAACTTAGGGTCGACCTAAACTCTTCATTTCTTCGATGAACCTACCTTATGTTCATCGCTATGTCTCTAAATATTGTTATTTTTATGTTTATGGCTTGAAACTCCGATTCTTAACTGGATTTTTCTCACCTCATTCCTTTCTTCAAAACCCTCATCTCTTTCTACTTGAGTCTGTTCATATCCTTGTAGATCTGAAATGATTTTAAGTTTATCTGGTATTTTTCTTCAAAACCTTCTACTTCCTTATTATTAACCCATTTTTATTTTTTTTCTAAATGTGGGGTTTCATATTTTAGTTCTCTGCAAAAGGGTTTTAAAGTTTCTAAGTGTTTAAATCTGATTCTCTTTACTGGTTCGACTGATTTTTCATGCCTATGTTCCAAACCCTTTCTGCTTATTTCACTGATTATTTTAATATTTGCCCGTTATTTTCATCTCTGGCAATTAGAAGAGATTGACTTATTTTATTAGGATTCAAATTATATTTTTCTGCCGGGATTGATACTTCTCTGTGATTTTTACCTATTTTCCTTATTTGTGAGTCCTAATTGGTACTACTTGCCTTAATTAGTTTATTAACCAGATTTATGGGATTTGCTTGCCTTAGCTGACTCCAAGATGGTCTTTTATTGATTTTATTGACTTGTTTAACCTCTAATCTAGGTTGTTAATTGATTTCCCCTATTTTTAGGGGTCTTTCCCGGATTCTATTGACTTATTTGATTTAGTTTAGCCCCAATTAACTAGCTGATTTTATTTGTATACCCTATTTTGTGAACTCTATTATTATTTGCCCTATTTGCTTTACCCTGCTAAGTGATATATAATTCCCCATTTTTTATTTATTTTGAACATACGAACACGTATAGAAATACACAAAAACACACACAAACTCTTGCTCTTATTCATACCCACTCTCCATTGCAATTCTTCATGTTACTTGTGTTTGTTGCATTGTCTAGAACGCTAAAAGCCAAGGCTAGACTCTTGGATCCTATTTGCTTCAGTTTCTTGTTGCTATCTCTTAAATGGTATGTCTCCACTTCTGCTATCATTCAATATGCTATTTAATTAGACTTATGTTCTTCCTGTTTACTGCTTTTAAACAGCATGTCTATCTCTCTTATCATGTCCTATTCAATATGTTATGTAGTCAATCTGTTGTAGATATCAACATGCCTCTGTTTGCCCTTATGTTTCTGTTAACTAGCATGCTTTAACTCATGTCATATTGTCACATCCAATATGTTAGTATAGTTAATACACTTTAGCATATTCGTGACCGATCCAGGATACTTGTTCACCTATTTCTCAACTAGCATGTTTCAATCCCTGTCCTGTTTTATGTGTTTATCTTAACAGGTTCCTAATTAATTAATGATTTCTATGCTCTCAACTTTTTCTATCTTTTATGTATGACTGTCTGATCAATAACTTGATCCCAGCATGTTGTTGTCTGATTAATATATGCCTATATACTCACCTAGTAATAGCTAATGAACTAAGTCAATCCCTAGCAATGTGAAACCTTGTTTGAATTGATTGTGACTCTGTTCAGTCTGTTGTTTGACTACTGGAGTTCATGTCTGACCTCCATCTACTAAATGTGGTCCTCCTTGTAGTTCTTGTAATCATGTGACTTGTTTCTATTCACATCTAAAAATCCAAACTATTTTTCCCTAAAACTACCTTGTACTTTTATATACTATTTTCAACTCTTACTCTTAGCTCTCTAAGTCCTGCCACCCCGAGTATGAGACTGCTTAGGGTCCATAAGACTCCTCTGAACTCTAACACATTGGGGCTGGTTCTCTAATCCTTTGCAAATTTTGTTGAACATCTAATTTTGGTGTGAGCATTGCCCGGGGTCCCTGAGGCCCTTGGGAACTTTGACACACTAGGAACCAGCTTTATGTGTTATGAATGGGCTACCATTATGCTCATAGATACTATGTTTGAAGGCCTGGTTCCCAGGATAATATTGGGCCTATGAAGGCTCCCTATAGTATACTGGTTCTTTCATTGTGTAATTTATTCATATTAGTCTGTAGTAATAATTTATGTAAAAACAAATATTGGGTTATTAGTAAAGCTGGGAAGGATTTTAATATATCTTTGTTGGGATCGGGTAGAAATCATGCCAATAGTATTGTTGTGATTGTTTATATGCATTAGAAATCATGCCCATAGGCTTTATCTTCATATTTGTCTTGAATTTCTACTTTACATCCTAGAAATCGTGTTATAGGACGTTTATCAATTCTGTATCAAAATTCACGTTTATGCATATTCTGAAGTTTTGATGTGCACTTGAAACCATGCCTATAGGATCTTTTTTCGGAATTATCAACTCGTATAACATCCTACTCACTTAGATACCATGTCCATAGGAAATCATATTTAAAATCAGTTTTTTATAACTTAGATTTCATGCCTATAGGGAACATGTATAAAATCAATTTTTTATGCCATGAAATAACGCTTGTAATCAGTTTCAGCACCTAGAAAGCATGCATATATGGTCTAAAAGATAAAATCTGCTTGTTTAAATTATTCACTGGTTTATAATTGCGTGCTGGTTAACGTTTAGATATCATGTCTATGGGATTCTGTCTGGTCATCACCTAAGCAAGCCTGTAGGACAATTAATATTGTGTTTGTTTGACTGCTTATAAACGGGCCCAGCTTCAGTACGTGAAAAAAAAATCAGTAGGCAAACTGATAAGTATTCACTGCCTCGCCTTAATAAAATTGTTGCATATTTTGTGCTCATTTAGATATCCTGCCTATTTTACCCTAATCATTTTAAAACTGCTTGTTTGAATAGCGTGTATTTGTTTGTCT
>MU697008.1:128676-152567 GCA_026770625.1 Nicotiana glauca | reverse complement strand
CCCCCCCCCCCCAAGTGATCTTTATGTGCTAGTCCTACTTGACTTTTTGTTTGTTGCTTAGTTTTATCCTTTTAAAACAACATAGGTGAGTCTAGAACTTACTTAAATAGAGGTCATAAACACCTCCAAGGCCACAGGCAAGGAACGGGTAATGCACGCATAAGACACATATTGGATAGAGCACTTAGGTAACAATGATTAAGGGGAGGGTAATTGGGTAGTAAAGGATATGACGACATGTGCGTTAATGCTATGTGTAGCACCCCAATTTGGGGACGATTACCAAGTATTGCACAGAAGTGATCCTATAGGCTAATAAACCTAGGACCCCTTTTATCCCCGTTTGAACAATCTTTTTTTGTTTAAATTACTCTGTTTGCTTATAAGACTAATTCAACTAATTCAAGTTTGGCCGGGACCCGCCGTTGTGGACCTCAAGGGGTGCCTAACACCTTCCCCTCAAGGTTATTTCGAGCCCTTACCCAATCTATGGTAATGTAAATCGATTTATGAGTTATTTGCTTTAGGTGCCCTAACGCACCTTAAATCCGTTAGGTGATAACTCTTTAAATTTCATACTCAATTCCCAAAAGGAAATGAGTTGTCCCAATGAATGTCGAAGCTCGAACTCCGCGAGGAAAAAGGGGGCACAACAGCACGGCGACTCTGTTGGGGATATTTTAGGTTGTTACCATAATGAACTTGTTCTTGTGAATTAGTCTTAAGCATGCTTTATTCCTTTAATACATGTGCATCTTTTCCCCTTCGTCCCTTATCTGGATTTAATTGCCTATTTTTAAGCATTTATGATTTCCTACTACAGAAACTGACTTGTCTCCCCATTTTTTTTCTTAACGTCTTTCAATTATTAATACTATATTTATCATTTTTAACATGCAAATAAGTGACAACATGTTATTTATTGTTGCATAAATCATGCTCAACATCATATTACACTCGTGCGTAATAAATCCTGTAGAAACGCTTAATGAGTATTTGCGCTCTTCCTATATATCACCCTTTTAAATTCGGAAAGGCGTATTTGCGGTAAAACTAGTCGATCGGTGGTGCAGTCGATGGTTCTGTGCCTTTCCCTCTCAAGTTGTCCATTTGAGGGTACCAGTCTAGACCTCTATAGAAACCTTACTCTATTTAATTGTACATGCATCATGGTCAAACTTAGCTGGGTTAATATATTGTCCACATAAGAACCCTTTAAGATAAGCCTCGTCCAAAAAACCATCGGGTTTTCCATGATCCCAATTAATGCAACCATGATTGTGTGCATTACTTTTGGAGAAATAAGTGCCAAGATGCTAATTATTGTTGTATAAATAGTCATATCTGGAAAGGGAAAAGTCCTAACCATATTTGTTTTGCAGAAAATGAGGCACGAAGTCCCCAGGTTCGGCATGGTCCGTAACATACCTCCAGCGTTGCTAGACTGGTGGGAAGATCTTCCACCAAGTGATAAAAATCTTGTAAAAAGGGTCTTGGGAAACTTGCCTTCTCTGTTGGGCCTCCAGCCGAACAACATGTTAATCGAAGCTGCCACAATGTTCTGGGACAAAGAAAGAGCCTTGTTACCCTTTGGAAACATAAAAATGACCCCTCTCTTGGAAGAAATAGGGGGATTCGCTGTGCTACCTTTGGATAATCCTGCTTTATTGGTGACGGAAAATCGCTCCACTAGGGGGTTTCTAAGATGATGGGTTGAAAAAGAATGAGGGTTTGGAGTGCCTGAAGAATTCCTACATACCCTTCGACTTCCTCTTTGAACGGTATGGTCACAACAAATCTTACCATATTTTTTATGACGAATTCTCCATCACTTCCTTAGGTTGGATTCAGCGCAGGGTTTTTGCGTTCATTGTCTGTTTCTTAGGTATGTTAGTGTTCCCGATCCAAGGGTACAAAATCCACACCAGACTAACCATGGTAGCCAAAACTATGATGGATGGGATCGAAGGGTAAACATAAACCATTGTCCCTATGATCATAGCAGATATATACCGGGCCTTAGAGCGCTGCCAGGAGGGGTACAAATACTATGAAGGTTGCAATCTACCGCTGCAAGTTTGGCTGTTAGAACATCTCCAAAAAGGGCAATACCGTCAAGAGTTTCCACGAAGGCCGTGGAATGAACACATAGCTTTCCAACATCCTAAGAGGATGACTTATATCCCAGACAAGTTTGCTCAACCTGAAAATGCTATAAGATGGGCGCAATTTTTCAACAATCTAACTGAAGATCCAGTTTAATGGATGTTCGAATGGTTCCCTACTGATGAGTTCATCATTAGATCCAGGGATGTTTCACATTTAGTACTGATCGGGCTGAGCTGCATATACCTTTACGCTCTCATCAGAGTTATGAGACAGGCGGGTAGGAAATAAGTCATACCGCGAGTTGCTAAAATGAGTCACTACAGGGCAAATTTCTAGGATGACGATGTCCCATAAAAATATGAATCTCAACACATGTGGCATTTGAAAATTATCATGGAAAAGGATACCATCGAGCCTGATCGATATCATACTGGTCTTGTGCACCTTTACCCATTATGTTTAAAAGATAACATAGCAGGAATATTCGAGCCAAGGGTTGGTCCAGGAAATAGAGTCATAGATGAAGTTGCCTAGGCACACGTGAAGTACAACAAACTGTGCAAAAGAGTTCACGAGTCCAAGGCCGAGCACATGGAGTAACACAAGACCGACATGGAACTAATCAATAAATGGAGAGAGAGAGAGAGAGAGAGAGAGAGCTGTTAAATCCAATGAAATGTTGGAATATTTGGAGTACAGTCTGATGGAATTGGAGGGGAAAATGAGGAAAAGAGTCACCGATTGCCAGAACACTGAAGGAAGCGAAGGAGGAGATTTAGCAAGGTCATACTTACTGTTGAACCTGCGCGAACTGGGGGATCTGATCGACAAGAGCATCCAGTCTGGAGAAGGTCCTTCTGGGACCAAGTAGATTACGTTTATTTTCTTTTTCAAATGTAATAACGCCAAGTGCCATTAGTGACTTATCTTATCTAGTGTCATTTTAGATTCATCTATTTTTTACATTAATGAAATAAGGCAATTGTTGGCACTGAAATTCTCCAAATCTATTTGTTGCTAGGCGTACCTCGGGCACAACGAGGCTCCCAAATTAGGACGTGAATTTACATTACTGCAATATGTGTTTAAATACTGCAAACATTTTTGAATCCTTACTAACTTGTTTACCTTTTTTTCTTTATTTTCATTATACCCATCCCCTAAGGTTGGTTCGCACATACTGGCATCATCAGCATATCACACCAGACACAGAGGTCCTATCCCTCCTCCTCCTCCAAGTAATACGAAAAGTAGAGAAAAAGCTAAGATGGATGACTTGAGTGGTATACGAAAAGAAAATGCTGAGAATGCGGAAACTTCATACGGTCGGAGTACTCCAGCCCAGAATGACTTGGTTTTGCGATTGGAACAAAAGATACTGGGGTTACAAGGAGAACTTGAGTAGGTCCATAATTTGGCAAACCTCTCCCTCACCCTAAATGTCCTAGACATTAACCAAAAAAACGCTCAAAACCCAGAATCTCCTCAAAATACGCCAAACCAACGTCCACAAAAATCCTCCCGCACCCGATCAGTACACCCCACCACCTCAAAACCCAAATCCTTTATCGATACCAACTCCCCCACAACACCATCATCAACTAACCCAGTACCCACAAACCACTACTTATCATACTCCCCAAAACACACCACAACCTATTACCGGTCCTCAGAACTCGACCAACGATCACCACTACACCTAAATCCCTGGCACCCACCAAAATAACCCCATATACATGGAAACAATACCCCATTCCACTCAACCAATCTCTTATACACCAGATCCGCCGAGAAGGACCTACTCATCAAGAACATGGCCGAGGAGCTTAAGAAGTTGATAAGTCGAGTTCAGGGTATTGAATGAGGTAAAGGGTTAGAAGGTCTAAACTACGAAGACTTATGCATACAATCGGACATGGCACTGTCGGAGGGTTACAAACCTCCCAAGTTCGAGATGTTTGATAGAACGGGTGATCCCAAGGTCCATTTGAGGACTTATTGTGACAAGCTCGTGGGGTCAGAAAAGATGAAAGGATCCGAATGAAGCTCTTCATAAGAAGTCTTACTGGAGATGCCCTGTCCTGGTACATAAGCCAGAATCCTAAGAAATGGGCCAATTGGGTGAGCATGGCATCATACTTTATGGACCGGTTCAGGTTTAATAGGGAGAATGCGCCATATGTCTTCTATATCTAGAACCTAAAAAAGAAGCCAATTGAGACTTCTCGCGAGTATACTACTCGGTGGAGGTCGGAAGTAGCCAAGGCCAGATCGTTATTAGACGAGAAACAGATGAACACGTTCTTTGTTAGGTCACAGGACCCATTATATTATGAAAGGCTAATGGTCATTGAGAATCACAAGTTCTCTGATATCATCAAATTCGGAGAAAGGATTGAAAAGGGTATCAAAAGCGGGATGGTGACAAATTCTGAGGCACTACAGGCCACGAATAAAGCATTGCAATCGGGTGGCATATAAAAAAAGAAAGAAGTAGGGGCAGTAATGGTGGCCCAAGGCCCAAAATCTTCGCACATACCAAACACCTCCACGCACATACCAAATACCACCACCTACATACCAACCCTCAGCTCCTAGATATTCCCAACCTGCCACCGCCTATCACACCTATAACACCTAACCAGCCTATTATCATTCATCTCCAACTCGTCCAAATTACCAGAAACCCAGGCCTAACTTTGATCGCAAACCACCCAGACAATACACCGCCATTGCTGAATCCATCGACCAGCTGTACAATAGGTTGAGGGTTACTGGTTATGTCACCCCTATTCTCGCTGTGGCAATGGAGAATTCATCTCAATGGGTCAACTCGATCGAATAAAACCTATGCATTTCATTCCTGTATGAAAGGGCACACCATTGACGAGTGCTGGACATTGAAAGATAAGATTCAAACATTGATTGATAACAAGGTCATACAGGCAAAGGAAGTTGCACCCAACATCCACAACAATCATCTTTCAGATCATAAGGGTGAATGGGCCAATGTGATAGAAACTGATGAGGAGTGGGATCTCGAGGGATCAATTGGACTTATCAAAGAGGGCGACGATCCTAAAAAGTCCGCAGTCACTCTCAACCATATTGTGATCCAGGTACAGCCGCCAGTTGAGGTCAAAGTAACTGCTTCGGTTCCATTTAAGGTAGAAGTAACACCACCTATATCCACACATGTTCCATTTGAAGTAGAAGTGGCCACACCTTTTACAATGATAGTAGCAACCATGCCTCCTTTCAATTCGAATCCCATACCTTGGGATTACGTTACTGAAGCTAGGCGAAATGAAAAAGCAAAGATGGAAGAATCTGATGCCACACAATACACCTGAACATTTGGGAGGATAGAGCAAGGAGGCTGCTACCAAACCACCTGTTATTGAAACTAGACCTGACGATCTTTAGAGGAAAGTACAGGTGAGGGAATACTCTGTCGTCGATCATTTAAACAAAACCCTCGCCCAGATATCCATCCTGTCACTATTGCAAAATCCAAAGGCGTATAAAATGCTCTTATGAAGGTGTTAAACGAACCTTATGTGCCCAACAATATCACTAGCGGAGAAATGGACAACATGATAGGGCAAGTGCTAGAGAGTCATAAGATCACTTTCCACGAGGATGAATTACCGCCTGAAGGGTTAAGTCACAACCGGGCACTACATATCACGGTACAATTTCCAGACAAATTCATATCCAAGGTCCTAATAGACGGGGGTTCAAGCCTCAACATTTGTCCGTTGACTACTCTGAAAAGATTGAGCAAAGATTTCCACAAGATATGGGCAAGAAGTATGAACGTGAAAGCCTTTGATGGGTCTATGAACGTGAAAGCCTTTGATGGGTCTCAAAGGGCCACGATTGGGGAGATTAACCTTTGCCTACAAATGGGGCAAACTTGGTTCGATGTTGAATTCCAAGTACTTGACATATCAACCACATACAATCTTCTGCTGGGTCGACCTTGGATATATGCCGCTGGGGTTGTGGCTTCCATGCTACACCAGGCCATAAAGTTCGAATGGAACCATCAAGAGGTGATCATTCACAGAGATGGAAGTAACCCCATTTACACCAGTCAAACTATCCCGGTTATCGAGAATATGAGAAGTTTGGGTGGAGAAACTTATCACCACATTAAACATGTCAACGCAATTGAGAAGGATAAGTGGTGGAGTAACAAAATAGAAAGCATATTGGCATAGTCTGGGTATGAACCCGTCAAAGGGCTTGGGAAGAATCTCCAGGGCATTACCAAACTGATATAGTTGAAATGCCACGACAAAACTTTTGGGCTAGGATATCCATACACCTGGCAAGATTATGATGATTGGTCACCTCCATGGCATGGTCCTTACTACCCTATCGAGCAGCTGGTACCACACCTGATTCGGACTTTTTACCAGGCCGATACGATATGGGGATCTGTAGAGGATGAAGCTTTGGCTGGGTTGAGAAACTTGTTCCTAGAAGACGAAAATATGGATTGCAATGTGATAATTTAGGAGGAGGATGAAGAAGGCCTCACCATTCAGACTATGGAGAAGGGAGTCGTTCTCAGGAATTGGACTACCACACTATCCTGGACCCGTCGAGTCCCAGGGTATCTCTGTATTTAGCCTAATTTATTTTTATAGCCATGCTAGACATTTCAAATGTTTTCAGCTATTTTGTTTTTAAAAGACGCATTTTGTTTCGAAATATTCGCTCGATTCATCAAGCCGTACTTGTTTTGGATGTTTTTCAAAGTTTAATCAATGCATTGCTATTTATCATTCATTATTATCTTTCACGTTTTCTTTCTACATCATTATTATTACTTTTCCTTATGAACCGATGACTGTGACATATAATAAGACAACGCAACATAAGGATAGTGACTCAGAAGAAGAAGATGAAATACCTAAGGAAGTTGTTGGAGAAGTTGAGAACTTTGAGAACAAACCTAAGTCCAACCTGGACGAAATCGAAGTAATCAATTTGGGAGACGCTAAAACTGTCAAGGAAACTCGCATAAGTATTCACTTATCACCGTCAGAGAAGGAAGAGTACATTCATTTCTTTAAGGAATATGAGGATATCTTGCATGGTCATATGATGACATGACCAGCCTGGCACATCCATAGTGGTTCATAAGTTGCCTACCAATCTAATGTGTCCACCGGTGAAGCAGAAACTCAGAAAGTTCAAACCAGATATGAGCCTGAAATCAAGGAGGAAGTCACCAAGAAAATCAAAGCTAAAGTCCTCAGGGTAGTTGAGTACCCAACTTGGTTAGCCAACATTGTACCAGTTCCGAAGAAAGATGGGAAAGTCAGGGTGTGTTGACTATCAAGATTTAAACAGAGCAAGTCCCAAGAATGACTTTACGCTACCAAATATACATATCCTTATCAACAATTGCACCAAGCATGAACTCCAATCCTTTGTAGATTACTTCGCGGGTTATCACTAGATCTGGATGGGGAAGAAGACGCGGAGAAAATAGCTTTCATTACACTGTGGGGGTGTACTGCTACAAGATGATGCCATTCAGTTTAAAGAATGTTGGGGACACCTACATGAGAGCCATGACAACCATCTTCCATGATATGATACAGAAGGAAATAGAGGTGTATGTTGACGATGTCATCATCAAATCCAAGAGGGTCGTAGATCATATAGCAGACTTGAGAAAGTTCCTTGACAGGCTAAGGAGGTACAATCTAAAACTGAACCCCGCAAAATGTGCATTTGGGGTTCCTGCAGGAAAGCTGTTAGGATTCATTGTCAACTTTCAAGGAATCGAGTTAGACCCGTCCAAAGTTAAGGCTATCCAAGAGCTACCACCACCAAAAGTAAGAAGGACGTGATGAGCTTCCTAGGATGCGTCAACTACGTCTGTCGCTTCGTAGCACAATCCAAGGTAATATGTGAACCCATCTTCAAAACATTGAGGAAAGATGCTGAAACCAGTTGGACCGAGAATTGTACAAGGCTTTCGACAAAATCAAGGAATATTTGTCTACACCGCCAGTCCTAGTCCCACCAGAACCTGGGAGACCTTTGCTATTCTATTTATCTGTATTAGATAGAGCTTTCAGATGTGTTTTGGGACAACATGACGAGACATGAAGAAAGAAGCAAGCCATATACTACTTGAGTAAGAAGTTCACACCTTATAAAGCACGATACTCTTTGTTGCAACGCACTTGCTGTGCTTTGACCTGGACAGCTCAGAAATTGAGGCATTACTTCTATGCCTATACCACATACCTCATATACAGGATGGATCCCCTGAAGTACATATTTCAGAAGCCCATGCCAATCGGGAAGTTAGCCAAGTGGAAGATATTATTAAGTGAGTTCGATATCATCTATGTAACTCAGAAGGTGGTCAAAGGACAAGCATTGGCAGACCATCTTGTTGAAAATCCTGTAGGAGGAGAATACGAGCCATTAAAAATGTATTTTCCAGATGAAGAAGTATCATTCGTATGAGAGGACATTGCTGAAGCCTACGACGGTTGGAGAATGTTCTTCAATGGGGCTACAAATTTCAAAGGAGTGGGCATTGGAGTAGTTTTGGTATCAGAAACAGGTCAACATTACCCGGTATCCGCAAAGCTTAGGTTTTCGTGCACCAACAATATGGAAGAATATAAGGATTACATCATAGGGCTCAATTTGGCCATCAATATGAATATACAAGAGTTGTTGGTAATTGGCGATTCAGATCTTCTGGTACATCAAGTTCAAGGAGAATGGGATACGAAGAACAGCAAGATTCAGCTATACTTGTATCATATGCAGGAGTTGATGAAGATATTCACAAAGAAAGAATTCAAATATGTGCCCCGATTCAAAATGAATTCGCAGACACACTGGCCACTTTGTCATTAATGATACAATATCCGAAAAAGAATTTCATCAGTCCCATCCCGGTGAGGATTTACAATCAACTGGCTTACTGTGCTCATGTTGAAGAGGAAACAGATGAGAAACCTTGGTTCCACGATATCAAATAATATCTAGAAAAAAGAGAATATCCAGATCAGGCAAGCCATACTCAGAAACGCACTCTACGGAGGCTGTCCAACCACTCCTTCCAAAGTGGAAGGACCTTGTATAGAAGAACTCCTGATTTGGGGTTGTTAAGTTGTGTTGACGCAAAGGAAGCTTCCAGATTGCTTGAGGAGATACATGCTGGAATTTCCGAACCACATATGAATGGTTTTGTTCTAGCCAAAAAGATACTCAAAGCTGGATATTTTTGGATGGCCATGGAAATAGATTGCATACGGTACGTCCAGAAATGCCACAAATGCCAGATACATGCAGAGGTGATAAAGGTACCACCAAATGATCTTAATACAACAAGTGCACCTTGGCCTTTTGCTGTCTGGGAAATGGACGTCAATGGTCCAATCGAGCCCACCGCTTCTGATTGACACCGGTTCATTTTAGTGGCTATCGACTATTTCATAAAATGTGTAGAGGCTGCATCTTACAAAGCTGTAACCAAGAAAGTCATCGCAGATTTTGTCAAGGACTGTACTATTTGCCAATTCAGGGTTCCCGAGTCCATCATCATTGATAATGCCGCCAATCTCAATAGTGATCTAATGAAAACCATGTGTGAAACCTTTAAAATCAAGCACAAAAACTCTACGGCGTACAGGCCTCAAATGAATGGAGTTGTGGAAGCTGCCAACAGGAACATCAAGAAGATACTGAGGAAGATGGTAGAAAATCACAAACAATGGCACGAGAAGTTACCCTTTTCCCTATTGGGGTACCGCACTACGGTCCGCACATCAACTGGGGCAACTCTCTATTTACTGGTTTATGATACCAAAGTTGTCATTCCAGCTGAGGTAGAAATTCCTTCTTTAAGGATTATACAAGAAGCCGAACTCAGTGATGTAGAATGGATATGGAGACGTTATGAGCAAATCTCTTATAGACGGAAAAAGAATGAACGTGGTATGTCACAGTCAGCTTTATCAGAACAAAATGTCCAGAGCTTTCAACAAAAGGGTTAGACCAAGACAATCCGCACTAGGGCAGCTGGTGCTCAAGAGGATCTTCCCGCATCAAGATGAAACTAAAGGGAAATTTTTACCCAACTGGTAAGGTCCTTACATGGTTCACAGGGTGATAGCAGGAGAAGCACTCATACTTGTAGAAATGGACGGAGAAGTTTGGCCAAAATCTATCAATTCAGATGCAGTCAAGAGATACTATGCTTAGATTATTTACATTCCTTCATCAGATGTAGCTGAACTACGCTTGACTTGATTCCTGTTTAAGAGGGGATACATAAGCAGCCCTGTGGGTTCGTTCATATGTTAATAAAATTTTCATTTCCCTCATAACCAAAAACTGGGATAGAATTTTGAGGCGGACCCTCAAAATTCTGGAGCAAGTCCAGCCGACGCCATCATATGCCAGAAAGTTAGAAATCGGTTAAGTAACTGGGGTAGAATTTTGAGAAGGATTCTTAAAATTCCAAAGCAGATCCAACAAACTTCGCTACATGCAGAACGACCAAAAGATCAAATTGGGGCAGAATTTTAAGGAGGACCCTCAAAATTCTATTGCAAGGAAGCTGCAATGTCTCTAAAAGTGTTATAGTCATTAGTTCATCTAATTTACTTGATATTACGTATCACTATGTTTTATAAAATAATTCTATTTCATCAATAAGTGCATATTTTCGAAACTTTATTTCTATAGCCGCCAGGTGTTACCCAGGGTAACTCAAACAGGGCCTCCTGAACAAAGCAAAGCAAAGCAAGCAGACGAAGGCACGAACCAACCTCCCCTGCAAAACTCATGACTTTTCTTTGGATGCACATACAGTGAACATAGTAGGAGTATTCACAAGTATACATATCACTACCCTCATAACAGTAAGGCCACCAGATGTAAATATATCCCCAGCTAAGAAACAATCTACTCTTATTTGCTACTTGTTTACTACATAAGGCTAAGCACTGCCTCCCTATTTGCATAAGGGTAAGCATTGCCTTCTCTTTGCATGAGACAAAGCTCCGTCTTAAATCTTGCATGAGGCTAAGCCCTGCCTCCCTATTTGTATAAGGCTAAGCATTGCCTTCTCTTTACATGAGACTAAGCTTCATCTCAAATTTTGCATGAGGCTAAGCTCTGCCTCCATATTTGCATAAGGCTAAGCATTGCCTTCTTTTTGCAGGAGACTAAGCTCCGTCTCAAATCTTGCATAAGACTAAGCCCTGCCTCCATATTTGCATAAGGCTAAGCATTGCCTTCTCTTTACAGGAGACTAAGCCCTGTCTCAAATTCTGCATGAGGCTAAGCCCAGCCTCCATATTTTGCATAAGGTTAAGCATTGTCTTCTCCCTGCACGAGACTAAGCTCCGTCTCAAATCTTGCATGAGGCTAAGCCCTACCTCCCTATTTGCATAAGGCTAAGAATTGCCTTCTTTTTGCATGAGACTAAGACATGTCTCAAATCTTGCATGAGGCTAGGCCTTCCTCCCTATGTACATAAGGCTAAGCACTGCCTTCTAATAGGACTACGAATTGTCTCCCCTTGCATAAGTATTGCTCTATTCTAAACTTTGCATTATCTTCTTCTCTCCAGGGGCGGATTTAGGGGCGGAAAGCATCATTTTCATAGCCTGAAGACACCATGCAAGGGGACCCGTACGGGGGTTCGGTTGAATATAGGTGTCTTCAAAAAATTACACTGTATATATAATATAGGTGTTAAACGGGTGGGCCGGACCGGGCCTCTATTTTTTGGACCCGTACAGGGTATGGTACGGACCGGTTCCGGGTTGGTTCTTAATGGGTTTAACTGGTTCGGGTTCATCCGGGAAAAAATTAAACCGTAAGGGTTACGAGTTGAGGGCTCGGGGCGGGCCGGGTTTAGTGTATTTTTTAATTTTTTTTTTGTATTTTGTATAACTATTGTAAGTTATATTAATACTTTGTATTAATTTAAAGAATACAAGGAAGATGGAAAAAATTGCACTTATAAATTACAAGTACTACATTTATTTCAAAATTCAAAATTAAAGTTTGCACTTAAAAAGTAAATTAACAAAAAAATAGTAAAACTAAATTTTATAATACTTCAAATTAATCTAACAAACTAAAATATTAAGCATAAATACGTGTAATAATTTAAAAACAACACAAATTGTCGAAAAATCTTAAATACGAATTTCCGGAGAACGCTCAAGACAATACTTTATATGCCTCCTTAAACTGCCTGTGCCAGACTCTGAACAAAAATTTAAGACTTGACCACAGTTCTTGCACTTTAATTTCTGACCTTCTTTATTTTCTTCTACCACCTCAAAGTGTTGCCAAATATATGAGCGCACTCTAGAAATACGAGACATGATTTAACTTGAGAATTGAGAATTTGAGATTGAGACTTGAAGTCTTGAAAATTAGAGAATGAGAGAATGAGAGAAATTGAAATTGAGAAATGAGAGTTGAGCGAAGAAATGAAGAAGAGGGGGAGGGGGTATTTATAGTTTTAGAGAAGGTTAATTTTGTAAATTGAAAAAGGGTTCATTTTTTTTAAAAAGGCTATTTTTGCAAACCTGTCGTTGGCCAACGAACCAATTTCCAGGTCTGACCATTGCCAATGGTCAGTGGGCCCCACATAATTCAAAAAATAAAAAAAAATTTGGCCCTTGTACCGGGCCGGTTAACCCGGTAAGGTTACTGTTCACTAGACCGAGTTCAACTAGGCCGGTTAACCATTTTCAAAAACCTAAATGGACCAACCCCCTCTACCCCCTACCCAACACATCCCAGCCCCCTCTAACCGATCCGATCCGAGCCGGTTACGGGTTTAACCGGTCTAGGTTGGTCCGGAAGCGGGTCAACCTGGCTCGTTTAACACCTTTAATATATAAGGCAAAATCTTTTTTTTTTACCTCTATATACTAAATTTTTGGACCCCCTTAACACAACCCAAAAATGTAGTTTAGTGGTTAAGGGGATTCAAAACATTCATAAGGTCATATGTTCAATTCCCACTAGCTACAAAAAAATTTTTTGAACCCCCTTCATAGAGATCCTGCCTCCGCCACTGCTTCTCTTGGGGCCAAGCTCTGCCCCCCAAAACTCAGCGCAAGGCTAAGAATTGCCTTGTTATTACCTTTGGTATCATGTCTCTGCACTTCATGAGCTGATGTATAGCCAATTTGTCCAAAGGCATCATAGTCCGAAGGTATCATCCTCATAGCCTGAAGACACCATGTCATGGTCTGGGGATCTCTCAATACGACACATCATTAAGGCTTCATGGTTTAGAGGCACCATTTTCATGGCCCGAGAATATCATTTCATGGCCTACAAATCTTTTATCTCATAATTCATGGCCTGGGACGTTATGGTCTAAGGACGCCATATTCACTGTCCAAAGACAATCTTTCATGGTCCAAAGGGAATTGACATCATGTTTAAATTCTCGCAGCAATCTATATACTTGCGTGCATTGTGTTTTAAGTTTTGCAGGAAATCCGGAAAGTAACCGTTCTTCAAATAGGAGCAACCTTCGCTCCGATTTCCACCCGTACCATTTGTGCATTACCATTATTTCAAACGGAACCGACTCCCATCAATTATCTGCCTTTAATATATGAATCTTAAGATACCCGCCTTGTGACACACCCGTTACAATTCAGATTCGTCTTCATAACTCCGCGCAAACCCATTCGGTACTACCCTTCACAAAAGAGCATTTTTGAAATTTGCTACCATTCCTATAACAATTCCATCGACCTCATTCACCGTTGGGTCCAGAACTACACATGTCCTGATTCTTGTAAAACCAGGGATATGTAGGCAGCTCAAAGATCGGGTTACAGCCTATATTTTTCAAAACATCCTATTCGGTCAAAATCGGTCATCATTTCTTTACCCAAAAACTCTTTCATCCTTCCCGAGTAAAGAGAGGTAGCTGTTGATACCCAATTTTTCCCTCATATATATTTAAAATGCATGCACACTTTCAAAATAGCGCATGAGCATCAACCAATATTTTTCCATATTTTTTTTTTAATTTTAAAAGAATTTTAATTAATTTATTCTAGCATTTTATTATATAAATATTACTAATTGCATCACAAATGATTTTATGATAATTTTATTGCTTAATTTTATCATTTATATATATAGTAAGCTTTAATTATTTCATGAATAGCCATATGTACATGTTAGAGTTATAATTGCAATAATTTTGTAATAATGGCCCCGTGTGTGCATAATTACCTTATTTCACAAGAAAATAACCTTTTATATTTTTATAATACTAAGTGATTATTTTAAATTATTTTCATGCACAAATAATATTTTTATCATTTATAAATTATTTTATACAATTATTTTATTAAGTTAATTGGGTATTTAAATAATAGCCCCTTTTTCTTAATCAATTTTGGACCTTAGCCCAATTTTCTACCCTAGCCCAATTAAACTTCATCCCAATACCCTAATCTAACCCAAACCCAATAAGCCAATTATTATAATCCGCTCAATCCCAAATTCAATCCTGGCCGTTGATCTCAAGAGATCAACGGTCCAGGATACTCTTTCCCTTTTAATATCCCTAACCCCCAAACCCTACCTCATTTGACAAAGTCCTCCGCCCCTTGAATCCCTTCCCTCACTCTCTTCTCTCTCAGACGTTCCCCTAACCCTAACCCTCCATTCCATGGGATTTTCGAGTGATTTTAGGCCCCAGCTGGCCTCTTATCTTCGCTGGTTGTTCGATTTTGCTGTTATCTGAAGGAATCTCAAAGAGATTTAACTCACAGTCGACCTAAACTCTTCATTTTTTCAATTAACCTTCCTTGTGTTCATCGTTATGTCTGTGAATATTATTATCTTTATGTTTATGGCTTGAAACTCCGGTTCTTAACTGGATTTTTCTCACCTCGTTCCTTTCTTCGAAACCCTCATCTCTTCCTACTTGAGTCTGTTCAGATCCTTGTAGATCTGAAATGATTTTAAGTTTATCTGGTATTTTTCTTCAAAGCCTTCTATTTCTTCCTTATTATTAACCTATTTTAATGTTTTTTTAAAACTAAGTTTTCATCTTTAAGTTCTATGCAAAAGGGTTTTAAAGTTTCTAAGTGTTTAAATCTGATTCTCTTTACTGGTTCGACTAATTTTTCATGCCTATGTTCTCAACCCTTTCTGCTTATTTCACTGATTATTTTAATATTTGCCTGTTATTTTCATCTAAGTCAATTATAAGAGATTGATTGATTTTATTAGGGTTAAAATTATATTTTTCTGCCGAGATTGATACTTCTCTATGATTTTTACCTATTTTTCTTATTTGTGACTCCTAAATGGTGCTACTTGACTTAATTAGTTTATTAACCAGATTTATGGGATTTGATCGCTTTAGCTGACTCCTAGATGGTCTTTGATTGATTTTATTGCCTTGTTTAACCTCTAATCTGGGCTTTTAATTGATTTCTCCTATTTTAAGGGGTCTTTCCCGGATTCTATTGAGTTATTTGATTTAGTTTAGGCCCAATTAATTGGCTGATTTTATTTGCATATCCTATTTTGTGAACTGTATTATTCTTTGCTTTATTTGCTTTACCCTTCTAAGTGCTATATATAGTTCCCCATTTCTGACTTCTTTCAAATATACGAACACACATAGAAAGACACAGAAACACACATAAACTGTTGCTCTTATTCATACACACTCTCCATTGCAATTATTCTTGTTACTTATGTTTGTTGTACCGTCTAGCCGGCTGAAAGCCAAGGCTGCACTCTTGGATCCTATTTGCTTCACTTTCCTGTTGTTATTTCTTAACTGGCATGTCTCCACTTCTGCTATCATTCAATATGCTATGTAATTAGACTTATGTTCTTCCTGTTTACTGCTTTTAAACAGCATGTCTATCTCTGTTATCATGTCCTATTCAATATGATATGTAGTCAATCTGCTGTAGATATCAACATGCCTCTATTTGTCTTTATGTTTCTATTAACTAGCATGCTTTAACTCCTGTGAATTTGTCCAGTCCAATATGTTAGTATAGTTATACACTTTAGCATATTCCTGCTCAATCCAGGATACTTGTTCACCTATTTCTCAACTAGCATGTTTCAATCCATGTCCTGTTTTATGTGTTTACCTTAATAGGTTCCTAATTAATCTATGATTTCTATGCTCTCAACTTTTTCTACCTTTTCTATATGACTGTCTGATCGGTAACTTGATCCCAGCATGTTGTTCTATGTTTAATATATGCCTATATACTCACCTATTAATAGCTAATGAACTAAGTCAATCCCTGGCAATATGAAACCATGTTTGAATTGATTGTGACTCTGTTCTGTCTGTTGTTTGACTACTAGAGTTCATGTTTGAACTCCATCTACTAAATGTGGTTCTGCTTGTAGTTCTTGTAATCCTATGACCTGTTTCTATTCACTGCTAAAAATCCAAACCGTTTTCCCTAAAACTACCTCCTACTTTTATATGCTATTTTCAACTCTTACTCTTAGCTGTCTAGGGTCCTGCCACCCCCAGTGTGAGCACTGCTTAGGATTCATGAGACTCATCTAAACTCTGATACACTGGGGCTGGTTCTCTAATCTTTTGTGAATTTTGTTGAGCATCTGATTCTGGTATGATCATTGCCGGGGGTCCCCGAGGCCCTTGGGAACTTTGACATATCAGGAACCAGTTTTCTGTGTTATGGATGGGCTACCACTATGCTCAAAGATGCTATGTTTGAAGGCCTGATTCCCAAGTTGATATTGGGCCTATGAAGGCTCCCTATAGTATAATGGTTCTTTCATTGTGTAATTTGTTCATATTGGTTTGTAATAATAATCTTTGTAAAAATATATATTGGGGTTATTAGTAAAGTTGGGAGGGATTTTTATATATCTATGTTGGGATCGGGTAGAAATCATGTCTATATGATTGTTGTGATTATTTATATGTATTAGAAATCATGCCCATAGGCCTTATCTTCATATTTGTCTTGAATTTCTACTTTACATCCTAGAAATCCTGTTATAGGACATTTATCAATTCTGTATCAAAATTCATGTTCATGCATATTCTCAAGTTTTGATGTGCACTAGAAACCATGCCTATACGATCTTTTTTTCGGAATTATCAACTCGTATAACATCCTGCTCACTTAGATACCATGTCCATAGGAAATCATATTTAAAATCAGTTTTTGACAACTTAGATAACATGCCTATATGGAACGTGTATAAAATCAGTTTATATGCCATCAAGTAACGCTTGTAATCAGTTTCAGCACCTAGAAAGCATGCATATAGGGTCTAAAAGATAAAAATCTGCCTGTTTAAATTAAACACTGGTTTATAATTTCTTGTTGATTAACGTTTAGATACCATGTCTGTGGGATTCTGTCTGATCATAACCTAGGCAAGCCTGTAGGACAATTAAAACTGTGTTTGTTTGACTGCTTATAAACGGGCCCAGCTTCAGTAAGTGGAAAAAATCAGTAGCCAAACTGATAATTATTCACTGGCTCGCCTTAATAAAATTGTTGCATATTTTGTGCTCATTTAGATATCCTTCCTATAGGACCCTAATCATTTTAAAACTGCTTGTTTGAATAAAGTGCATTTGTTTGTCTATTTTTGGAGGTAATTATGAGCCCCTCCCCCTCCTTAAGTGATATTTATGTGCTAGTCCTACTTGACTTTTTGTTTGTCGCTTAGTTTTATCCTTTTAAAACAACCTAGGTGAGTCAAGAACTTCCTTAAGTAGAGGTCCTAAACACCTCCAGGGCCACAGGCAAGGGACGGGTAATGTACGTATAAGACACGTACTAGATAGAGCGCTTAGGTAATAATGATTGGGGGGGGGGGGGTAATTGGGTAGTAAAGGATATGATGACTTGTGCGCTAATGCTATGTGTAGCTCCCCAATTTGGGAACGATTACCAAGTATTGCACAAAAGTGATCCAATAGGCTAATAAACCTAGGACCCCTTTTATCCCCGTTTGTACAATCTCGTCTTGTTTAAATTACTTTGTTTGCTTATAAGACTAATTCGAGTTTGGTCGGGACCCACCGTTGTGGACCTCGAGGGGTACCTAACACCTTTCCCTCAAATTTATTTCGAGCCTTTACCCAATTTATGATAATGTAAACCGATTTATGAGTTATTTGCTTTAGGTGCCCTAAAGCACCTTAAATCTGTTAAGTGGTGACTCTTCAAATTCCATACTCAATTCCCAAAAGGAAATGAGTTGTCCCAAAGAATGTCGAAACCCGGACTCCATAAGGAAAAAGGGGGCGCGACATCCACAATATTTATAATTATATCTTAAATCATAACAACGGGAAGTGTATGCCATTACGAAATATCAACAGTTAAAACTACTCAGCGAGACCAACCAAAGCATATTATGAAGCTCCAACAACTAACTCCAAACAACGAGGAAATAAAATGAAGATATGAAACAATTTGTACATCAACAGAAGTAAGAATAGTTAATATGAAGAAATTAGACATGGAAACAATTACGAGCAAGTAGCAATTAAGACAAGAAACAGTATCTTAAGAAACGGGGAAGGGAGCAAGCTAAAAATGGTAATTTGGTGGCGCATAGTTACTCGTCACCACAACTATACGCCACACACATGGAATTACACATAGCAAATAGAACGGGGATCTCTAATCCCTCAAATCAACGTTAAACCAAACACTTACCTCAAACCAACGGTATTTCAAAGCTCAATACCACATCTTTACCTATCGATTCCACTATCAATTCATTCGTATCTAGTCATAATCAACTTAATAACATAAATAAATTCTCAATAACACAACTCCAATGCATAATTATAGGTTTCCTAACATTTCCCCCAAAAATTCAAAAATCCGACCCTAGGCCCACTTGTCCAAACTCGAAATTCGGACTAAAACCCGATTACCCATTCACCCCCGAGCCTAGATATACAATTAATTTTGGAATCCGATCTCAAATTAAGATCTAAATCCCCAATTTATAAAAATCCCTAATTCTACTTGAACCCCAATTTTTACCATAGAAATCTTAGATTTTTGGTTGGAAATTCATGAAATGTGATAGGAAAGTAAAAGAAAGTGGATTAGGATCACTTACCAAAGGTTTGGGGAAGATTTGGTCTTGGGAGAATCGCCTCAGGGCTTTAGGATTTAAGAGATGTGAAAAATGGGTGAAAATCCCGTCCAGGTTTCATTTTGAACAGTTGCAGATGTTGCAATTGCGACCAGAGCTTCACAATTGTGAAGCTTGCAAATGCAAGACAGGCATCGCAAATGCGAACCTGTTGCATGCCTGCTAGTGACGCAATTGCGAACCTTTGGTCGCAATTGCGAAGGTTCCTCTTTGATAACTTCGCAAATGCAAAGGTTTGTTCGCAAATGCAAACTATGCTGGCCCAAGGCTTCTTTGCAATTGCGATAAAACCCTCGCAATTGCCAAGCCTGTGAAGCTCTCAAATGCGAAGCCTGATCTCGCAATTGCGAGATCAGGAGCCTGTAACAAATACCAGATCAACAATAGATTTTTCTGTGGACTCACTCCGTGGCCTATCCAAAACTCACCCGAGCCTTCAGGGCTCTAAACCAATAATGTATACAAGTCTTAAAATATCATATGAGCTTTTTCACGCGATTAAATCGCCAAATAACATCTAGAACTATGAGTTCAACACCAAAACTCATGAAAATTTCAAGATAGTTTAAAATTTCTAACTTTCAACCAAAGGTCCGAATTACATCAAATCACCTCCGTTTTTCACCAAATTTTACAGATAATGTCTAAATATTATAACGGACTTGTAACGTGCTCCAGAACCAAAATATGGACCCGATATAAACAAGATCAAATCTTATTAATTTTCCAAAAACCATTATATTTTCAGTTAAACAATTTTCTTCAAAAATTTATTTCTCGGGCTAGGGACCTCGGAATTCGATTCTGGGCATACGCCCAAGTCCTATATTTTACTGCGGACCCTCCGGGATCGTCAGAATATGGGTCCGGATCCTTTTACCCAAAATATTGACCGAAGTCAACTAAAATCATTTTTTCAAGCCAAAAATCTTTTTTTTTTCCTTAAATTTTTCACCCAAAAACTTTCCGGTATCGCGCCCGGACTATGCACGCAAACAAAGAAAAGATAAAAGGAGGTTTTCAAGGCCTCAAAACATGAAAGCAGATTTTTAAATAAAAGATGACCTTTTTGGTCATCACAGTGGGTCACTTAGATATATGATCTTAATAGATGCATCTTCTAGATGGTCTCATGTGTGACTATTGTCATCTCGCAACCTGACGTTTACAAATTTAATAACATAAATAATTCAAACATGGGAATAGTTTCCCGATAATCCAATTAGGTCTATTCGACTTGATAATACCGCTGAGTTTTCATCCCAAGCATTTAATGATTATTTTTTATCAATTGGGATAAAAGTAAAATATCATGTAGCTTATGTTCATACTCAAAATGGCCTTGAAGAATATTTGATTAAACGTCTGCAATTAATAGCAAGAGCGTTACTCATGAAAATGTGATTGTCCACTTCTGTTTGGGGTCATGCCACTTTGCGTGCAGTAATGATAGTTCATCTCAGATTGATAAATTATCATAAATATTCTCCTGTGCAATTATATTTGGGTCATGAACCTAATATATCCCATTTAGGAATTTTTGGATGCTTAGTATATGTGCATGTAGCACAGCCACATCGCACCAAGATAGGTGCCTAAAGAAGGTTAAGCACATATGTTGGGTTTGAATCGCCCTCCATTATGCGCTACCTCAAAACATTAACGGGAGATTTATTCACTGCTCGATTTGTAGATTGTCATTCGATGAGATTTTTTCCCCAAACATAGGGGGAGAAAATTGTAAGACCAAATGAAAAATTTTGTGAAAAAATCAATCATTGTCTCATATTGATCCACATTTCTCTATTTGTTAAAAAAAGGTGCAAAAGATTATCTATTTGTAGAAAATAGCAAATCAAGTGCCCGACGCATTTACATATCTGAAAAAATAACAAAATCATATATCCCTGCAGAGAATGTTCCAATCCGTATTTATGCTCCTATTGGACAATCTTCTAGTGTCATAGCTAAAGAGTCAAATGAACGCCTAAAGCGTGACAGACCATGGGCTTTTAAGGATCTAAATCCTAGAAAAAGAAAAAAGAATGATCAAGATGACACTACGAAAGAGTCTCACAAAAGAATCCATGATTTAACCAGCTCTGAGATTCATGTGGAAATCAAATGATAGAATGTCCTAAATAATCGACTCGTTTGCCAAGCAGTCTCACGAAATCTCCCCTCGTTGCCTTCAATTACATCAGAAAATGACTTGTAAACTTATTATGACCGTCCCTCATTGGCTGTCTCCCAGATTCTATTATTAAGAAGTGTATCTACGGCTTCTTGTACTGATTTCTCCTAACACATTACTAATTTTCCTAGCGTAGATCTACTTGTTATTACTGAGCCTGAGATTCAATAAAATAAGGGATTATCAATAATCTAATCGATATTGAGACGAATTTGAATTGATTGGGTGTAGTGGTGGATTATGACTTTGCATATAATATTGCATACAACATTATGTAAGATAGTGAGAGTCTTGAACCTTAATCTGTTGGAGAATGTCGACAAAGATGTGATTGGCCAAAATGGAAAGAAACAATCCAATTTGAGTTGGATTCACTTGCAAAACATGAAGTTCTAGGCCCGTAGTCCAAACACTTAGTGGTGTTAAGCATGTTGGCTATAAATGTGTCTTTGTACGTAAGAGGAATGAGAAAAATGAGGTACAAAAATATAAGGCACGCCTTGTTGCACAAGGATTTTCGCAAAGGCCTGGTGTCGATTATGAAGAGACATATTCTCCTGTTATGGATGCAATAACATTTTGTTATCTCATTGGTTTTGTTGTTCATGAAAAGCTTGACATGCATTTAAGATGTAGTTACAACTTACCTTTATGGCTCACTTGATAATGAGATATACATGAAAATTTCCGAAAGATTTAAAATGCCTAACGTACATAATTTAAAGTCTCAAATTTTTTTAAAAATCAAATTGCAAAGATCTTTGAATGGTCTAAAGCAACTAGGACAAATGTAGTATAACCGCGTTAGTGAATATAATAAAGTAAGGTTATATAAATAATGCCACTTGTCCATGTGTTTTTATAAAGAAAATAACATCGGAATTTGTTGTACTTGCCCTATATGTTGATGACATAAATCTTATTGGAACCCCTACAGAACTCCAAAAGGCAATTGATTATTTTAAAAAAGGAATTCAAGGCGAAAGATCTCGGAAAGATAAAATTAAGTTTCAGTTTGCAAATTGAACATTTGGCAAATGAGATTTTTGTTCAACAATCTGCCTATACAGAAAAGGTATTAAAACGGTTTTACATGGATGGAGCACATCCGTTAAGTATTCCGATGGTTGTTGGATCACTTGATGTGAGTAAGGATTCGTTCTGACCTCAAAAAAATAATGAAGAGCTTCTTGGTCCTGAAGTACCATATCATAGTGCAATTGGTGCACTAATGTATCTTCCTAATACTACAAGGCATGACATAACCTTTTCAGTTATTGTCTTAGCAAGATATAACTATGCTCATAGGAAGAGACATTGGAATGGAATCAAACACATATTGCGGTATCTATAAGGGACTACCTATATGGGCTTATATTATGGAAATAAAGGCAGTTTCGATCTTGTTGGTTATACCGATACTGGGTATTTATCTGACCCATACAAGGCTCGATCTCAAACAGGCTATGTATTTTCATGCCGAGGCACTGTCATATCTTGGCGATCGACTAAGCAATCAATCGTGACTATTTCGTCTAATCATGACGAGACAATTTTTATTCATGAAGCAAGTCGAGAATATGTGTGGTTGAGGTGTATAATACATCTTATTTGAGAAAAACATGGTTTGAAGTGTGACAAACCACCCATGTTTTTGTACGAAGACAATGCAACATGCATAACCCAATTGAAAGGAGGATTCATAAAAGGAAATAGGACAAAGTACATTTCACCAAAGTTATTTTTCACACATGATCTTCAAAAAAATGGTTATATCAATGTGTAATACATTCGTTCAAGTGAAAATATGGCTGATTTATTCACCAAATCACTACCAACGTCGGCCTTCAAGAAGCTACTGTACAAGATTGGGATGCGAAGGCTCAAAGATGTGAATTGATGCTCTCATCAAGAGGAGTTAATACGCGTTGTACTCTTTTTTTCTTACAAGGTGTTGTCCCGATGGGTTTTTCTTGCAAGGTTTTTAGCTAGCCAACTAAAAGGAGTATTTCTAAACATGTGTACTCTTTTTCCTTCACTAATTTTTTTTCCAATGGGTTTTATTCTAGTTAAAGTTGTAACGACGCATATTATGTGTTGAATAGACATTCAAGGGGGAATGTTATAAATGGAATTGTATTTTAGGTTAATGTCTATTTGCTTTGTGTCTAAGAGTGTGTTTAGTATGAAGGAAAATATTTTTCGAAAAATATTTTCCAATTTTCCCATGTTTGGTTGGCTTAAATGTTTTGCAAATCATTTTCCTTATAAATCCATTTTCCTCCAATTGGATGAAAATGTTTTCCTTATCAAGAGAAGGAAAAATATTTTCCAAAGCTCCTTCTCAATCTTCCCCACCCTCACCAACCCACCCCACCCCCTCTCCAAAAAA
>MU697008.1:94441-126371 GCA_026770625.1 Nicotiana glauca | reverse complement strand
TTTAAATTTCAGTTTTTCTGTTACCACCCACCCTACTACCCCAACCCCACCCCTCCACCTCCACAAAAAAAATAATTTTATCTTAATTTTTTTATTGTAATTTTAAATTTCTGTTTTTTCGTTTTTCTGCACCACCCACGCCCAACCCTCCCCTCCCCGTACAATTTTTTTTTTTGTAATTTAAATTTTTGTATTTTTTGTTTTACTGCACCCCCGCCCCCTACCCTCCCCCCGAAAACATATTTTTTAAATATATTTTTTAGTTTTAATTTTTTTATTTATCGGCTTAAAGGTTTAAAATTTTACAAGTTCCAAAATTATGAGTTCGGAGGTTTATGCGTTTGAAAGTTTACGAGTTTAGAAATTATAAAGTTTACGTGTTCGAAATTCTGCGATTTTGAAAGTTTAGCGGTTCGAAAGTTTATGAAATTGGTGAGTTCGGAAGGTTGTTGGTTTGAAAGTTTATGACTTCATGTTTATTATATCTAGATTATTTATGAATACTCTTGAGAAGTCATTTTCTTAATTTGCGTACCAAACATCGGAAAATGAATAAGATTACTACTTGTTTTTCAAGAAAATATTTTCCACGGAAAATATTTTCCGTTATACTAAACACACCATAAGTCATTTTACCCATAATATAAATAGAGGGATTTTATTAATTGATCTCAAAATCAATATAATTCTATTTATTTTTCTTTTCGATACTTTTATTTATCGTTTTATTTCGCTTAGTTTAATTTAGTTGGTTTTTCTTATTTTCTTTATTGTAATTTTGTTTTTCCTCGACAACGTTAACGGTGCAGGATCCGAGCGACCACAGGCTGTCATAGACACACGGAGCACAGAATCAAGCATATCAATTTTCACTTTTTCAGTTCCTTGCTGCACAAAATCTCTCCAAAAACCAGCATATTAATCCTCGCTCGTTCACCGGCCCCGTCTCCCTCTTTCCTCGATCGGAGATCGGTGCGTTTAATCGGAAGTTAAGAGGATGTTCAAGTTTTTGAAAGGCGTCGTCGGCGGATCTGGAACGGGACTCAAGGATCTGCCTTACAACATCGGCGAACCTTATTCCTCTGCTTGGGGATCTTGGGTTCACTACCGTGGCACCTCCAAGGTTAGTTCTCTCCGTTTTCTTCTACTCAATTATGCAGTTATCTTATCTCATTTTCATTTATCCGAGCTGAAAATTGCTTTGGTTTGATGTTTTATTACCAGTTTCCTATTATCAGTGCGCTGCCCTTCCGCAAGTGTTAGAGTTTTAATTGTGGAATTTATCACGTTTACTTCTGAACATGCTTAAGAAAAGATTAATTTTGTTTTACATAATGGATCGTATGATGAAGACTACGAATGCATAGGAATTTTAAATTATGCAATGTAGGAGATCTTTGAGGCAGAATTTAGGAGTATACTTATGCTCTATTCCTGTCACTTTGCTGGTTCTTAGGAGTTACTGTATGGGGTCGAATTTGACCCACCACGTCTCATCGCGAACATGACCAATCGTGGGCACATCAATTCCGTAAGAAGAGCGGCTTGTGGGCAAAGCAGGGACGACCTTATGATCATGTTGGGTCTTAGATAGTATGTACTTAATTTATGTCTTTAAAGCATTTTCTAGCAAAAAGCCCTTCCCTATATAAGGGGGGGAGCTGTGTAAAGGATGTGTTTTTAATGATAATACAACCTCTCTCTAACATTACATTTGCTCTTTCCTCTCTAGAATTTCAGTTCTCATATTCCTAATATCGTTTCCAAGCAGCGCTCGCACCGGAATCAACACGAACGACAATGCACTCGCGACCATCCTCAGGAAAATGGAAGAAATGGAGAACGAGAACAAAGCGCTTCGTGATCAAATGAAAGAGCACCAGGAAAGGGTAGACAAGGAGCTCCTAAACTGCTGCCAAAACGCGACGTAAGAAGGTTCGTCGAACAACCGTGCAGCAAAGAAGCTGCTCCTCATTCGATCCCTAAAACCTTCAACNGACGGTATGACGACTTCGAAGATAGTATCACCTTCGATAAGTCTGATGCCGACGGTTTGTCTTTCCCCCATTATGATGCTTTAGTTCTAACCTTACGCATTGCTGACACTGATGTAAAGAGAATCATGGTAGATGACGGAAGCGGCGCGTGTATTATCCACCCGAGAGTTCTCACGCAAATGAGGCTCGAGGATAAGGTAATACCGCGTTGCATAACACTGACAGGTTTTAACAATGTAGTAGAACGTACCTCGGGAGAAATATCGCTGCCAGTCCTGGCAGGAGGAGTCACGCTGGAAACCACATTCCACATCATGAACCAGGAAACGGCTTACAACGTCATTATAGGACGTCCATGGATACACGCCATGCAAGCCATCCCCTCAAGTCTCTACNACATGGTACTCTCAGCTACCAGCCAGAGCAATATCAACGTTCGAAGAAATGGCGGATAAGTTCGCCACCGCCCATGCGGGAGCAAAGAAGGCCGAAGCAAGAGTCAATGATATCTTTGCAATCAGACAGACAACGGGCGAAGGACTCAGGGACTTCCTGGCACGATTCAACATGGTAAAAATGAGCCTCCCTAACGTATCAGAAGGAATGGCGGTTGTCGCCTTCCAAAACGGGTTGAATAGAGATGGGTCGAAAGCAACCAAGAAGCTACTCAACCGACTCATGAAGTATCCCCACAGCATGGGAGGAGATCCACAATGCCTACTGCACAGAAGTAAGGGCAGATGAAGACGACCTTAATGGCCCAACCCAGCGGTTGACATCAGTACAGACGGAAAGCAGGAGAGATCTACGTAACAACGGGCGACGGGATCCACTCCCACGGTTCAACAAAGAAAGGCATCAGCCTTATGTCAGAGCCCCTAACCCACCTCCTCCGAGACACCCGGACGCCTTGCAACGACATACAGCTACGCTTCAGAATGAAAGAGGTATGCCTCCATTATTATCCGCTCATAACTTTTGTGTCTCACCTTCAGAAATAGTGTATACACTGGAGAAGCTGGGCCCGAAGGTACACTGGCCGCAGAAAATGAAATCAGATCCTAACGCAAGGAAATCAAACGTCCTATGCGAATTCCACCAGGAAAGGGGACACAGGACCGAAGATTGCATAGGTCTACGACAATAAGTAGTCAGAATGTTGAACCAAGGATACCTGAAGGAGCTACTCAGCGACAAAGGAAGATCTAACTTCGCCAGGGGACGTGACCAATCTCAAGGACCGCCGAAACCGCCATCCCCGACACGGACCATACAGATGATCGTCGGCGGCGGCGACGACTCGACAATCAACCACGTAAAGTTCACCACCACAGACAAGTTGAAGCGCACGATCGCTCACGGACGGTATGACGACTTCGAAGATAGTATCACCTTCGATAAGTCTGATGCCGACGGTTTGTCTTTCCCCCATTATGATGCTTTAGTTCTAACCTTACGCATTGCTGACACTGATGTAAAGAGAATCATGGTAGATGACGGAAGCGGCGCGTGTATTATCCACCCGAGAGTTCTCACGCAAATGAGGCTCGAGGATAAGGTAATACCGCGTTGCATAACACTGACAGGTTTTAACAATGTAGTAGAACGTACCTCGGGAGAAATATCGCTGCCAGTCCTGGCAGGAGGAGTCACGCTGGAAACCACATTCCACATCATGAACCAGGAAACGGCTTACAACGTCATTATAGGACGTCCATGGATACACGCCATGCAAGCCATCCCCTCAAGTCTATATCAGGTAATCAAGTTTCCCACCCCATGGGGAATATTCAGTATCCGGGGCGAGCCACGCACCGCCCAAGAATGTTACCGGATCGCCCAAGATTGCACTCATACCAAGCAACTGAAAGGGGCAAGCGCGGAAGCATAGCAATCAGCCATGTCGGGAACCAAACTCAACCCGACAACAGAGGGCATCAGGGACCCAGATGTCGTAGAAGCTTGAAAAGCGACAATCGAGGACCTCGACCCTGTCATGTTGGACAATACCGACAGTTCGAAAAAAGCCTACATCGGGCATAACCTCTCCGACCCAGGTAAGTACCATGAATTCTTAACTAACCATGTAGGTTTGTTCGCCTTCTCCCATTCAGATATGCCAGGGATCCCAAAAGACATCGCCACTCACAAACTGAACGTCGACCCACTTTATCTGCCCGTGCGGAAGATAAGGAGGAAATTCAATGCCACAATCAACGAGGCAGTTAGCGAGGAAGTAGATAAACTGCTGGCCAACGGTTCCATCATAGAATCGATGGGTCGCCAATGTTGTCATGGTCAAAAAGAAAAGCGGGAAATGGAGGATGTGCGTAGACTTCACCGACTTGAACAAGGCGTGCCCGAAGGATTCCTTCCCATTGCCTCACATCGATCAGCTGATAGATGCAACAGCCGGGCACGAGCTGCTAAGCTTCTTGGATGCCTACTCTGGCTACAACCAGATTCTGATGGCCGAAGAGGACCAGGAAAAGACGACCTTTATTACCCACCAAGGGACTTACTGCTATAAGGTGATGCCATTCGGGCTCAAAAAATGCCGGTGCAACATACCAAAGATTGGTCACCAAGATGTTCAAAGAACAGCTCGGCAAGACAATGGAGGTCTACATCGACGACATGCTAGTAAAGTCGGCTAAGAAGGAGAACCGTATCGACCATTTAAAGCAAGCTTTTGAGATATTAAGACAGTACGGGATGAAGCTAAACCTAGTAAAATGTGCTTTCGGCGTGGCTTCAGGAAAATTCCTGGGTTTCCTCGTATCACAGCGCGGTATCGAAGTCAACCCGGACCAGATCAAGGCCATAGACACGATACCCGAAATCCTGAATAGCAAGAAGCAAGTGCAGAAACTAACGGGGCGAATAGCCGCTTTATCCAGGTTCATCTCATGATCCTCGGACATGTGCCATAAATTCTTCAGCGTACTAAGAAAAGATCGAGGGCTGCAATGGAACGAGGAATGCATCGAAGCACTAAGGAAACTGAAGGAATATCTATCTTCGCCACCTTTGCTCGTCAAAGCAGATCCCGGCGAGTGCCTACTTGTCTACCTGGCGGTGTCGGAAGTCGCCGTCAGCGTCGTCCTAGTTCGCAAAAATAAAGGTACGCAATCCCCTATTTACTATATCAGCAAAACCTTGATAGATGCCGAAACGAGGTATCCGCACCTCGAGAAGCTGGCTTTGGCATTAGTCATAGCTTCACGAAAGCTTAGACCCTACTTTCAATGCCACCCCATAAAAGTAATAGCGACCTTCCCCCTAAGGGGCATCCTACACAAGCCCGAACTCTCGGATAGGCTCGCCAAATGGGCCATAGAGCTCAGCGAGCATGACATAACCTATCATCCGAGAACCGCCATCAAGTCACAGGTAATTGCCGACTTTGTCGCCGACTTCAGCACGGGGATATTGCCAGAGGTGGAACAAGAGGCCGCGCCTTTGCACACACCGACCTCTGGACCCTCTACACTGACTGCGCTGCAAACGCCTCGGGATCGGGACTGGGACTCGTCCTCGAAGTCCCCACGGGAGAAGTAATTCGCCAGTCCATACGATGCCTCGAGATGACTAACAATGAGGCCGAGTATGAAGCTGTATTGCAGGTATGAAGCTAGCCATCAGATACGGACCCCGTCGGCTCGTCCTCCATTGCGACTCTCAACTCGTAGTAAACCAAGTCACCGGAACCTACCAAATCAAGGAACAGAGGCTACAAAAATACCACTTTGAAATCCATAAGCTGATGCCGGAGTTCGACGAATGCCGCTTCCAGCAAATTCCCAGGGGACAAAACGTCGAAGCGGATAGCCTGGCAAAGCTGGCTGCAGCAACCAAAAATATCGACAAAGAAAACGTGGTCACTCTCCTCCATTCAGCCGTCGACCACGTCGAGGTACTCTCTTTAAACTTTACTTGGGACTGGCGCAACCAGTTTGTATCCTACCTGCAGGACGGGACACTCCCACGCGACAAAAAGAAAGCCAAGAAGCTTCGGGTGCAACCAGCCCGCTACACCCTGATAAACCACGATGTCTACAAGAGAACGTTCGGTGGTCCCTTTGCTAAATGTCTCGGGCCACACCAGACTAGGCAAGTATTAGAAGAAGTGCATGAAGGCCATTGTGGCGCCCATACGGGGAACCACGCTCTTGTCCGATACCTCATACGCGCCGGCTACTACTGGCCCACCATGAAGAAAGAGGCAGCAGACTACGTCTGAAAATGTGAACAATGCCAAAAGTATGCCCCTATGATACACCAGGCAGGAGAACTCCTCCATTCGGTCACTTCGCCATGGCCATTCATAAAATGGGGAATGGACATAATCGGCCCTCTACCGGTAGGACGAGGAAAGGTACGCTTTCTGTTAGTTTTAATTGATTATTTTTCTTAATGGGTGGAAGCAGGTGCGTACGCACAAGTACGCGAGCAAGAGGTAATCGCATTCATATGGAAAAGCATCATATTCCGTTTCGGCGTCCCCAAAGAAATCAGTTGCGATAATGAGCCCTAGTTCATCGGCAAAAAAACAACCGAATTCTTCGAGAAATGGCACATCAAGCGGATACTCTCTACCCCATATCACCCCGCTGCTAACGGCCAAGACGAGTCGTCCAACAAAACGATATTGAACATACTAAAAAGAAGCTCGAAGCAGCCAAAGGGCTATGGCCCGAATTACTACCCGAAGTATTATGGGCATAACAGATTACACCCAAATCCAGCACGGGGGAAATACCGTATTCGCTGGTCTACGGAACTGATGCCGTTATACCCGTCGAAATCGGAGAACCTAGTTTGAGATACTCCCACACTAGTGGAGCGGACAACGACGACAGTAGGTTACAAGACCTAGACGAAGCCGAAGAACGAAGGGACATGGCCCATATAAGGATGGCCGCCCAAAAACAACAAGTAGAAAGATATTACAACAAGAAAGCCAAGATAAGACCGCTTAGAGTCGGCGACTATGTCCTCAAAGCCAAAACACTGGCATCAAAAGATCCGAACGAAGGAAAGTTAGGAACTAACTGGGACGGGCCATACAAAATCACAGCAGCAGCGAGTAAGGGAGCATTCCAACTAGAAACAATGGAGGGAAAACCACTCCAAAACAATTGAAACATCGCCCATCTCAAACACTTCCACTTCTGAAAGACAGTCTCTCAAGTCGTACTCTTTTTCCCTTGCCCATGTTTTGTCCCAATTGGGTTTTCTCGGGGAGGTTTTTAACGAGGCGACGAAAGGGACGCCCGGTGGAATAAGGAGCACAAGTTCACCATACCGGCCCACCGACACGGTCCGCAGGCCAACATAGTGAAGGGACTACCATAGATCCTCCATTTCTCTCCATTGTATGAACAGAATTCTCCATTGAATGAATAAAGATCTCCATTGTATGAACAGAATTCTCCATTGAATGAATAAAGATCTCCATTGTATGAACAGAATTCTCCATTGAATGAATAAAGATCTCCATTGTATGAACAGAATTCTCCATTGAATGAATAAAGATCTCCATTGCATGAACAAGATTCTCCAGTGAATGAACAGAATTCTCCATTGAATGAATGAAGATCTCCATTGAATGAATAAAGATCTCCATTGCATGAACAAGATTCTCCCGTGAATGAACAAAGATCTCCATTGTATGAACAAGATCTCCATTACACGAACAAGAAACATTCGACACTCCACGACGGATACTACTTCGACGACAGTCGAAGTAACATCCCAATGGCTAAGGCCATCGACCAGTTCGACCTCGTTCGAACCGCGACGGATACTACTTCGACGACAGTCGAAGTAACATCCCAATGGCTAAGGCCATCGACCAGTTCGACCTCACTCGAACCATGACGGGTACTACTTCGACGACAGTCGAAGTAACATTCGAATGGCTAAGGCCATCGACCAGTTCGACCTCGCTCGAACCACGACGGGTACTACTTCGACGACAGTCGAAGTAGCATCCCAGTGGCTAAGGCCATCGACCAGTTCGACCTCGCTCGAACCACGACGGGTACTACTTCGACGACAGTCGAAGTAACATCCCAATGGCTAAGGCCATCGACCAGTTCGACCTCGCTCAAACCACGACGGGTACTACTTCGATGACAGTCGCAGTAACATCCCAATGGCTAAGGCCATCTGCCAGTTCGACCTCGTTCGAACCACGACGGATACTACTTCGACGAAAGTCGAAGCAACATCCTAAACGGCTAAGGCCATCGACATCGGTTCGACCTCGTTCGAACGACGATGGATGCTACCTCGATGATAGTCGAAGCAACACCCTGATGGCCAAAGCCAACGATAACAGCCCGACCTCATTCGAGCCACGACACGACCAAGCAACGATCGACGAAAATTTCTACGAAAATTAAGCAGTACGACAAATGAACAACAACAAAGGTAAAAATTATATTATAGCAAAAGTACATTTACATTTGCCCCCACGGATAAGTCCCAGCATATCGCACAACCCAAAAAAAAGAAAAAAACCCCACATTACAAACTCACGACTGCTCGTCGCCCCCGAAGGGTAAGCATCATTAAACCAAGAGCTAGAGTCAAGGTGGTTGATGTCTTCAAAAGCAGGCCCCTCCCCATCAGGGGAATCGGAGCAATAACCACAAGCGTCACGAGCAAAGCGGGCTTCGTCCCTCCTTGCTCGGACCTCTTCCTCAGTTGCCCGACCCGCAGCGTGAAGCTCACTATAAACATCGAGCTTAGCCTCCGCGTAAATCCACATTTCATGTGCACTTCGACGTGCACTCGTATCTAGCGAGGGGCGAGATGAGGAAGGCCGAGAAAGCCTGTTAACTTCCGCCACCCGAGCATCAAGTTCGGCAGTCAGAGCCGCCACCCTCCGCTGCAAGTCAGCGTTCTTCGCTGCCACCCCGCGACTTAACTCAAGTTTGTCCTCCTTCGCCCTGAGGAGCTCCTCTAACTCACTATTACGGGCCACGGTCCTCACCAGCCTGCTCTCCTCCTCCTCCAGCTCAGTCCCTCCGCGTTCTG
Organism: Nicotiana glauca; assembly: GCA_026770625.1. NCBI lineage: Eukaryota > Viridiplantae > Streptophyta > Magnoliopsida > Solanales > Solanaceae > Nicotiana > Nicotiana glauca. Next base: position 117,327 of record MU697008.1, on the reverse strand, counting down.
ACTGGGACTGCCCTCGTTCAACCTCCGCTCGACGCTTGGAGCGGTACTTCCGATATTTTCTTAACATCTCTTAAAGAGGGCGGTCCGTTTCTGCTCACGGCGCACCCTCTCCACCTCCAGGACGAGGGTCTGAGAAAGAAGAAAGAAAGCATAAGTAAGCACGCCTCAAGCCAATCTAACAAATCGCGGAAGGAAGAAAGGGGATAGAAAAACATGCAAGGCCATGCCGGAAACCCTTCGAGACAGCTCCGCATCCTCCACCGCCCTAAGCACCTCGCTCTCAGGAGCGGCACATAACAGATTCAGACCCTGAACGGCCTGCTTGCTGTTTGAAAACAAGTTGTAGGCCGCCGGGATCGTAATGCGACGGTGAGAGCTATCGGTCGTCATCTCCACATGGGTAAGACCACCCACGAACTCGTCGACATCCTCTTGAGCGATGTCGGAATCTGATTTCTCTACCTCGTCGGCGGCCCCCTCAGGACGGGCCGACGACCCTCCCTCGGCAGGACGCGCAGAACCAGCGGTCGGAACGGTACTCCTCTGTATAACCGACCTCCCAAAACGAATAGCGTCGCCCATGAACGAAGGCCTAGGCACCGGTCGCGGTGCCTCGCTCTCCTCGTCTTTAGTGGCCACCCTTCCCCTTTTTGAGCCGCCGTTGTTTCCTTTCTGGCGACTCCTCCTCATCAGAAGCCTCCCCCGTGGATTGCAAAGCCGGCGCCAACGATGCCGACTCCCACATAACCATGGTCGTAGAGGTAACCCCTTGTAAAGGGGAAGGAGACAGGTCCCCCCGAACGGACTCAACCAACGTATCGTGGACGTCTGAAACAACGTTTGATCGTGCAGAAACGGGAACGGCCGCTTTCTTCCTCGAAGCGCTTCGACCTGTCACCCAAATGAAAAGTAAGTGAGTAGGATCGCAAGGTTGACGAAGACAAGTGAAAAAACCGGAAATCTATCTGAAGGAACTTTGGGGCCGTAACGCTCCATGAAGGCGGGCCAAGTGCGGGTCTCCTCCGCATAAGGTAATAAGCCGGCGACCCATCTCTTGAGGTTGGCTACGGGTTGGGGAGGATGAGCCATAGTTGCAATGCGAGCATTAGAATCGCAATAGTTGCAAACAATAAGGAATAAAACAAACCACACTACTTATGTTTCAAGTTCCACCTCTCCGGGAACCCCAGCAGGATCGGAAACCAAATGCTCGGTCCTAATGTAAAAATATCGGCGCCAAAACCCTCGACTCGCCCGTCGTCGGTCTTGACTATCAATCCTCTCGTGCCACGGCTCCGCAAATGCACCATAGTCCCCCTTAAATAACAAGCACTAAACAATTGAAGGAGGTGGTGAACTGTAACCTCGCACCCGGCTAACTCCGCATACTTCGTCAATAACAGCAGTATCTTCAAAGTATACGGCGTAAGCTGAGTCCGGCAAATATTGTAAAATCGGCAGAATTCCTCTGCCAAGGGAGGAAGAGGAAGATTATAACCAATCGCAAAGGGATATTCATAAAAAGTGCAATATCCAGGTCGGTGAACATACACATGATTCCCCTTCGCCGGAACCATTTCTACATGGGCAGGTATGCCATATTTCACCCGCAAGTCATCTAAATAATTTTGTAGCGATAGGGAGGCCTCCGAAACTGGAACGGGAGAATCTTTATTGAGGTCACTACGGGTTGAGGTGTTCTGCGGCAGTAGCGTCTCTACGGTGAGAGGAGTCAAGTCCTCCTCTTCCTCCGCCCTTCTACCGACAAAAGCCGGCAGCACGTTCGACGGGTCAGCCGCCGGGACCCTCTCATTACCCCTGCGAGGTTTAGGCATGACGTCGGAGAAGAAAAAGTTACGCACAAAAGCAATCGGGGAAAGGTAAATTCTCGATCAAAAGCCCACCGGAAAGCAAGAGATATACACTGAGAAAGGAGTGTCTCAACAAATGATCGGAAATCTGTACAAAGTTAAACCCTCCCCCTATTTATAGGGTTGGGCGGCGCTAGAATCGAAGAGGTATAATTTGAACCAGCGCGGGAAACCAAGTGTCAGTGTTGTTGGTCCCTTGCCCCGAGGATACTCGCAATGATGGCATCTGTGGGCGCTGACATCGCACGGGGAGAAGCGTTACGTTTTGGTGATTAGATAATCATGATGACTGTTTCGTACATATCACATCGTAACCCATTGGCAAGGTCAAACCCTCCCAGAACGAAGGTATCGGTTCTGCCGCCCCGGGGATGCATCTCGTTGCGACCCCGACGCGCGGAGGGACTAACTGTATGGGGTCGAATTTGACCCACCACGTCTCATCGCGAACACGACNAATGTTTTTAATGATAATACAACCTCTCTCTAACATTACATTTGCTCTCTCCTCTCTCTAGAATTTCAGTTCTCATATTCCTAATATCGTTTCTACTCTTTCTGATTTTACTAACATTCAACATCATTATTTATATCGATTACGGAGATCATCCTGGAGTTTATTATTCTCGATTACGATTTACCTCTTCAACTATATTGATTGATTTGCTCGAAAAGTATTATTCAACTTATGAGTCAAACAGGTACAGCTTAGCTGCTGGATTGATTCATGATTAAAAGGCACTATCCCACTGTACTCAGGGCGGCACAGCTAGTTGGATAGATCTATTCTGGTTTTCACTTGGGCATCTCTTGAATTGCATTTTGCTCAAGTGCATTATCTGATTGCTGAAAACTGTCTTACACTTGTGATAAACAAGTCTGACTGAGATCTTCTTTAAGCTGTCTAATGAAGAAAAAACATATGATCATATTGCAAAGCACTTAATAGTATCTTCAAGCCACTTATGCGGTCTCATGCATCCTTAGATGCCCAACTCATTTGTGTAGACAGTTTTTGGGGATAGTTTCCCGTGCTTGCTCTTTTTGGAGATCATATTCATCCATGTAACTCAAGTGATGGAATGATTACCATTCCAAACGGTACACTTATGACTTGTGAAATTGACTCAGTTCTAGATCTTCTGATGTTTTCTCTGCTAGCATGGTATGTACTCTACGAAATGTTGAGGGTTCTTTTTAGCTTCCTAATGCATAAGAATTCCTTCAACCTATTTATCCCCAAAAAAAAAAAAAAAAGAAATAAAAAATTTGTACGAAAAATGGCTCCACTTGGGAACTGCAGCCTTGGAATTGAATGTGAGATTTCTAGTCAATTTTCATATTTTTTTCCAAATTCATGTACATGATATGGATCATTTGTTTTTGGCACACCCTGTTATCGCATGTCACAGGCTTAAGAAAAAAGAAAATATAGAAAATTTTGGTTTAACCTTGATTATATAGTAACTATTTGAAGATAATATCTAGAACCATAGTTCAAGTGGCAAAGGTTGAGGGACTTGTGACTTAGGTCAAATTCTAGCCCTGCGCAATGCGAACTAAGCGTGGTATTTAAGTGGAGAAGGAGAGGTGACCGGTTGCCCATTGTCCTCGAGTTTTGAAGGCTGCGGGTTGGTCCTAAGCGTTGGCCCTAGATAGATTTCTCAGCCAAAAAAAAAAAATCTCGATCGACATTCCTCATTTGCGCATATTTGATAGGAAGCTTTCATCGCCGTTGGTGAACTCCTTTTAGATCACTTAGGACCAACCATAGACCACGAGAGAATTGACCTTCCTTGCCTGCCTATCTTGAGAAATAAATGTTTTTATTGTTAAGGCATTAAAGTTATTCAACTGAAAATTTTGAGAGATGTGACGATAAATGTCTTAAGACAGGCGAAATGAGTAGCTTCTCTTCTACATTAGGCTAAATTGTACACTCTTACTGGTCCATTGTCCATTAGTTGTTGCTGCGATGTTGGCCATTTTCTTCATGGAGCCCTTGGTGGATGTGTTGATGCCTAAGTCCTAACCATTGGGGATATTTTAACTTTCTCATCAATGATTAAATTATTTCGCTGCCATTCTGATCTAAACATGTCTTCTAAGATGGTTTGTTGAAGTCCTTGGAGGTCAAAGGAAAGTGATGCATCGGGTCTGTATCTAGTGAGATGGCACATTACGTGTGCCTCATCATTTCTTACTTTTCAGAGTAACATTTCTCCAAATTACATGAAACTCGTGCATACAGTTAAAAAGATGACGTTTTGTTTCTTATTCGGTAATCTCATCTCCCCAACTTTTATTGAAGTTTGGTGCTCTGGTAAATTCAATGAGACATAAGTGAATTTTGGATGATTACTGATTTAGTTACTAATTACTGTCATCATGGGCTTGAAATATTCTTGCGTGTAGTTTTTTTTAACAGTAATAGGACGACACAAAAGAGGCTTTATAACGTGGCCTTTGAAATCTCCAAATATGTTGATCACGCCCAACTATGCCTTATAAAAAGGACTAAGCAGTCGTTGCAAATATAATCCGGTTTACAAGTCCGGAGTCGAATCCCCGGTCTCCTTAGCCTCCTTAGGTCTAAATTATGTCAAAAGTCATCAAAATACCGTTCTTCCATGTATATATACCAAATAGGGTCGGGCCCAAACAATTATACCTTCTCCTATGCGAAAAAGGACACTTTTTCCCGATAGTACGTGCGCAGCCGCGGATTGACCGCGTATCTTGCCCAGTGTTCTGCCCCATTTGCGCGGCCAGTGCGGGACTGCGCACTTGCCGCACACTTTTCACCCTGTTCTGTTTGGAATTTGGAAAAACGTAAAACATAAAAATTGTAGCCCTTTGAGTTAGCTTTCCAACCACATATTGTGGAGCCCAAATGGAGTTCTGAGCGAAAAGTTATGTGCATTTTACTAGACAGAGCGCAATATGCCTACTCGATTCTTAGTTCGTTCTTAACTATCATCTGTTGATCCCCGAACACGATCCCGGCTTAATTCCTTGGGCTTTTACTAAGATTTTAAAGCTCCAAATCACTTGAATTTATTCCATAACATCTATATAGCTCAGAATCATTCCTACAAGGCATAAAACACAAAATTAGTGCAAAACACTAGCGATTAAAGCTCAAACTTAATTAAAGTGCAGTAAATTAGAGCGTAATAAGCGACTAAAATACGTAATTATAGCCTATCATCATATATTCATTCTGCAGTTTTATGCCTGAAACAAGGTGTGCAGGGAAAAAATAATTCTTAATCATTTGGTCTGCCTGTATTTTCTTTTTCTTGATTTTATCCAATACTAGGATCCAACTAATAGATGTTTCATTACTGCAACGATACATAATCCACAGGAAAATTATTTCTCTCAAAATGGTCCACGACTAAAGCTGAAATGAAATTTTCAAAAGTGAATTCTCATGGTTCTTGGAAAGAATCTATGATGATGCTGGGTGGGTATCACTTCTTACTACAATAATTTTCAATTTTTTCTTTTGTTTATGGCCTTTTTTTAATATGATATGAATTATTAAAGATATATGCGTGAGACACAATCTACTAATTAATCTATTTCTTTCATGTACCCCACTAGAAACAGATCACAATTTCATTTTATAATATCTCAGGAACTAGATTGTGTAATGATGGTACTAAAAAAGAAGACGTGCCTAAAGTGTATGATCCTTTGTTAAATGGATCATATCGACTATCGAGGAACAATAAAAAAAAAGGTTTTCACTTTAATCATAAACAATACTTCGCTACCATATTACAATTTTTTTAATGGAAGATTGGATGATATTATTTTGATTATTCTTATGAAATTCTCTGGAATAAACACGTCAGTCTCTTTCCCTGTTCCATTCAGAATTAAAGGTAAAAAAAGAAAGAGAGGAGGAACCGAAGGATAACAGCTTAGTCAGTGAGCTCCATAAGAAAGGGTGTTTATGCAACATAATCCTTGTTGCTTTATAACATCAACAATAACTGTGCCTCAACCCCAAGCTAGTTGGAATTAGATATACGAATCCTCACTATCCATTCCACTCCCATTTGTACCCGCTTCATTTCAATCTGCAATAGTTTAGGTTTCTCTATTTCAAGAGTTTCTCTTAGATTTCTATTGACATGCCTTCTCTAAACAGACTAAAAATTCCTAGCAAAAACTGGACCGAAAGTAGGTGTACCATGATTAAGCCTTATCTCAATTAGTTGATATCGCCTATATGAATCTTTTGCTTCTAATGTGTTATATTTTATTTTATTTTCTTGAAAAGTTACTTCCAATATGTTCTATGTCGACTAAGTCTGTATGGATCAATACATGTTGCTTAGCCATGAATGATAAATCCTTATGTGATGTAATTGTGACCCGTGAGATTCCTTCTGCTTAAATACCTTAATGAAATGGTAGCATATAAAATGCTTTTATGCTTATCCCAAAAAAGAAAAAAATGAATTTCATCCTCTTCTGCATGCAAATAGGGAAGTTGATCTTTGCTCTTATAACAGGATGATGGCACTCCTGTCTCAATATTTGCACTTACGGGGAGTAATGCAAACGATGGACATTTAGCTGCTGGCCGGAATGGAGTCAAGCGACTTCGCACTGTAAGCTAATTATTGGTTGTATATTGGGAGTACAATTAGACTTTGCATTCTCTTGTATTTGGAGTACTCTCTTCCCTTTCATCAGAGCTCTTCTAAATGCCAGTTGTTTTTCTTTTCAGGTTAGGCATCCAAATATTTTGTCATTTCTTCACAGCACCGAAGCAGAAAATTTTGATGGTTCTACTACCAAGGTTACCATCTATATTGTTACTGAACCTGTCATGCCACTCTCGGAGAAGCTAAAGGAATTAGGATTGAAAGGTACCCAGAGGTATGCTACGATTCCGATGCTTGATTGCCTGACTCTGTGTTCTAATAATGGGGAAATATGGTAGTCCGTGACAGCAACTTATCGGAATATATGATGTTATGTGCTTATTGCCTATAACTGGAATCTATATTCTTTTATTTGGCATCTGACCCAGATTCAGGAGGAATGAATGTGGTTTAGACTGACAATCATGTATCTAGTGGTATTTTTCTGAGAAGTTGTTGCTTCTCCTCTTTGACCAAGGTTACATTTTCTATGTAAAAGAATGGTTGAGATGTTGACCCATAGAATTGTTTGTCAGGCGGTTTTAAGAAGTGCTAAAAGTTCCCTTTTTTGTTGTTGTGAAGTTCCCTTTGTTTTGGTGTTAAAATATTGTACTGGATTTTATTTGATTTATGCAAGGATGCTAGGGAGTGGAAGTTATTTTGCAACTTGCGGTTATCATATTAGCTTACCCATGTGTTTTTATATAGTTTTATCATTTTTCTTCTTATGGCCTTGGAAATCAAAATATCATGAAAAGTTGAGTGGCTTCTTGTTTTTGTGGTTGTGCATGTTGGTTGTACGTTTTGCTCATGATTCATGAATGTTGTGAACTGACCATTTTTTGGAATTTGTTAGCTTTCTTGTTCTAGATTGAGACATTGTATTGGGGCATACAATGCACTCTTGTATTTTGTTCTTTTTTAATTCTGCCTCTTGTGACCTTGCATCCCCTTGATGCTTTTTTAATGAAACACATTACTTCCTCCAAAAAAAAAAGAGGCATGCAAAATAATTATACCGAGAGATGCAAGACCCAATGAGTCACAAAAGAGATTTGTATTAACAATTACAATAGTATTTGCAAAATAGATTTGTTTTAACATTTACAAAAAATATTACCTGCTCTATCCGTTCTTTAATCTTATTTCACTTGGGAGTGATTATTGAGTCAATATATATATATATTTTTTTGGAACTGGTAAGATAGTATTTATATTAAAATCAGAGATCTAGCGCTAAGATTATCGAGTCAATACTTAAAAATACATACTCTTTATTGTTAGATTGGGGAAGTTCTGGGGTCCACAAACTTTACTCATTTATGGGAAAGCCAAAAGGAAAGGGGAAGAAGTAGTTTGTCATTTTCTTTAAACTTGAAAAATTATTTTAAGTGAATTAGGTATCTTCAGACTAAAAAAGGGGTATCTACCACTGGGGCTTAGTCTAGTGGTAAGAGCGCAACATGTGATGTGTTGGTTAGGCACACGTCACGGGTTCAAACCCTGCCGTAGACAAAAAGCCTGATATTAAAGTGGAGAAGGGTGGAGGGGCAGGCCCATTATCCACTGCCTGGAACCTTGTGCGATTGGCTCGAGATTTCTCAGTTATGAGAAGAAAAAAAAATCTTTGGGCATGTTACTATCTTTTTAATCTGATTTTGGTTTGAGTTATTTTAATTTTGGTGAATTGAGGTCAAATGATGTTAAACAAATCAACTTTTGAAGGGTTCATCTCAATTGATATTATTAATTACCATGGTAATATCAACTTTTTGTTGATTAGCTGTAACTGAGACAGACTGCTGATTGGTTGGCTGTTTAGTTGTGTGCTTGTGTGTTATTATGCCTTCATATTTTGATCTTGTAGATCCATTGGCGTCTAGGATACCACTGTAATCCCCATGTCTCTTCAACATGCTATTTACTTTTGACGTCTGTTTAATGCATCTCGTTTGATGTGGCAGAGATGAGTATTACGCATGGGGATTGCATCGAATAGCCAAAGCTGTTAGCTTCTTGAACAATGACTGTAAACTTGTAAGTCAATATCTAATGGAATTGATTTGTTTTCCCTGTTGAAGGATCACATGTACCAATGTTCTCTGGAAGTGATTTGGAAGTTTTGACTATTTGGCTGAATATGATATTGCTCCATAGGTTTGTTTATTGATGCATCTGAATATTGAAATGGTTGAACTGCAGCGGCTCTGTACATTAGATGTTTAGATGTATTCTTTTTTGATAAGGATGTTTAGATGTATCCTTAAGCTTTATAATTTAGTCCTTGGACATGGCAGAACCTGGATATTGGAAAGTGTGCTTTACTCTTGCAGGTTCATGGCAATGTTTGCGTGGCTAGTGTCGTCGTTACTCAAACTCTAGACTGGAAGTTGCATGCCTTTGATGTTCTTTCTGAGTTTGATGGGAATAATGAGTCTTCTGTTGGTCCAATGCTGGTAAACTCTGATTCTGGATTTAATTAGTGGAGTTCTTTGTAAGTTTTCATATCATATTATCTCAATTTAAATTCTGAACAGAATAACAAGTGTTCTTTCTAGACCCTGCCACTTGTTAGCTACTTACTTTCTTCTGTTCAAGCGAAGTACATAATGAACTAATTATCCTTAAATATGAATATCCTTTTCTAGTTTCCTCTTAGCTGAAGAATAGTAGTTTTCTTTACTTTGCAGTTTTCTTCAGTTGCATTGATTCTTATTGACCAAGTTGTGCTGTAACATTTATGACTTAAAAAAAATTGTGCTGTTACGTTGAAAAATTTGTGTTATGCTATATTTAGTGCTTAAAATATAATTGGGTTGTTCTTTCTTCTTCTATTGTTTCGTTTTTGCTGGGTGAACTAGATTATCTTATACAATTTGTCACAGCGTCATCTGTTCTGCAGTGCCTGATGAGTTATTGCTATTTCCTCTCCTCTTTGCCAATGCAGCTCAGTGATTGGCCTTTATTTATTTATTTATTCATTTATTTTTTACCTTTTGTTTTTGTTTTCAGCAATATGATTGGCTTATTGGTGCACAGTACAAACCCATGGAGATGCTCAAGTCTGATTGGACGTCAATCAGAAAATCTCCTCCTTGGGCTATAGATTCTTGGGGCTTGGGTTAGTCTCTTCTTTAATTTGACAAGTCATTAGTTTATATTTCTACACTTAGGTTTCACATATGGGCATTTAAATTTTAAACATTGTTGTGGTGGCCAGTGGCCTGTCAATTTTACTGGCCTTTTCGTTTAAAACTAGAAAGCACTCAGGCTATCAACCTTTTCTTGGTTAATGACTAAATTCCATACCCTATTTCAGATCGTTGTTGCGATGCGTTTTGAGTTTTTGTTTACTTTTTATTTTTCCCGGGGGGGGGGGCACAATTTTCCAATGCAAATTGATGTCAGCTTTTTGGCTAGTCTTTGAAATGCTGCATAGGTTCTTAAATTTTTTTCTTCCACCATGAACTAATCTTTTGCTCCGGGGGTATTGTTAGGCTGTCTTATCTATGAACTCTTCTCTTGTACAAAGTTGAGCAAAACAGAGGAGCTGCGGAATACTGCGTCCATTCCAAAGGTATTGCTGCTAAGTTTCTGGTTTTCATTTGTATTCTCTTAACTCTTCTTGTTATATTCTTGTATCCGGTCACAATTGGCTTATGTTCCTGTCTCACAGTCTCTACTTCCAGATTATCAACGTCTCTTAAGTTCTATGCCTGCTCGCAGATTGAATTCATCAAAACTTCTGGAGAATGGTGGTAATTATCCTTGTTTTGATTTGAGTTTGGTGTTTAAATTTCCTTCTTTAACTCTCTGAACTGCTTACATGGTATCACTATTAACTCTAACTTGCTGTATTGTTATAATTAACAATACAGCAACAACAACAACAACAACCCAGTATAATCCCACTTAGTGGGTTGCTCTGATGGTAAGCAACCTCCACTTCCAACCAAGTGGTTGTGAGTTCGAGTCTCCCCAAGAGCAAGGTGGGAAGTTCTTGGAGGGAAGGATGCCGAGGGTCTATTTAGAAATGACCTCTCTACCCTATGGTAGGGGTAATGTCTGCGTACACACTACCCTTCCCAGACCCCATTAAGTGGGATTATACTGGGTTGTTGTTGTTGTTGTTGCTGTATTGTTAATTATTATTTTTCCCAATGAATGTGATGATTGCTCTATTTGCATCAATATATGTTACACGCAATATAATTGCTGTGCTGGTCTGGGTTGATTTTGTCTAACTGCGGATGTTAGCTCTAGATACGTCTGATACTTTGGTTTGACTTGCTTCTGAGTTAATGCTTCCCATCAGAGACTCACATTGAAGTGGGTTTATCATTCTAGAAATCAGAAAATGGCTAGCGATCACTTTTGGTTAATCTGTCAATCAAAGTTGTCAGGAGGTAGAATGTATTATTTGCAGTCTGTTGTGATTTTTTCTAACTCCCTACCCTCCACTACATATGAAGAAAAGGTCAACTTATTCTGCATAGCTCACATGAAACAGCAGCTGTTGTTGTATTGTTTTCATGCTTAAAGAGTAATGTGGAGATTTTATTACGTGGTATTCATGGTATGGTCCTAACCTTTAATTAATATCTATCGTTGACAAAGTTGTTCATGTCACCTATTCCTTTTTAATTTCGCGTCAATTTTGGTTTGGCCTACTGACCTTTTCACAGAGACTTTTTGTTGTAAATCTTTATAGCCAGTGGAGATAGCTAAATGAACGTGGAATTTCTGCTTACACATTCGCTTAAATGTATATATCTCTCCTGGTCTATGTGTGTTGTATCTTATCTTCCAAGTTTTGTCTATTCCTTGAGTTTTAATTTCTTCTCTGAACCCTATTCTGTTTCCTCTTTTTAGATAAGTCTCTGAACTCTATTGTATTTTCTTTTGGACTTTAGTCTAGCTGAATCAGATTAGTTTTATTTGAGTTGTTTTACTGAAGTTCAGCTTCTTATGCCTGTGTTATACCTCTTAATCAGCTGGTGCTTCCACTATTCATTCATCATGTGGACAATATTTTCTATGCCTGTGTTCCTCTTAATTTGCTGGTTTTTCAATACAATTTTTCACTCAGCATGTGAACAAAATTTGCTTTTGCTCATCTGGTATGCTTTTTTAGTTATCCCTCTGGGTTTATCCCAAGTCTTGTTTCTTTCTTATATGTATCTTCCTTGAAGTCTTATCATTACTCTGCTCTCTCTAATGTATCATTCACATGCTGGATCTCTTCTAATGTTGCTAATCATACATTGGCAGAATATTTCCAAAATAAGTTATTGGAGACCATACAGTTCATGGAAATTCTTAATCTCAAAGACAGTGTTGAAAAGGACACTTTCTTCCGTAAGCTTCCGAATCTTGCAGAGCAACTTCCGCGTGAAATTGTGCTGAAGAAGGTATTCACAATTTTTTCTAGCACGATACATTTTGGTTCAATGTGACGTGTGTGAAATGAAAGCAAATCAAACAATGTCTTGTTGCAGTTGCTTCCCTTGCTAGCTTCTGCATTAGAATTTGGTTCAGCTGCTGCTCCTGCTTTAACGGCATTGTTAAAAATGGGTTCTTGGCTTTCGAATGAAGAGTTTAGTATCAAGGTTGAACACTTTCCTTCTCTCCCATTCCTTCCTGATATGAAGTATTTTCTTCATCCAGCAAAATGATCACATCTTCTCTCGCGTGTTTTCTTTTGACTTACATATCAATGCTACGCCTCTAATATAGGTGCTGCCAACTATTGTAAAACTCTTTGCTGCCAATGATCGCGCTATCCGAGTCAGTCTACTGCAGCACATTGATCAGTACGGGGAGTCATTATCTTCACAAATCGTTGATGAGCAGGTATGGGACTAGTGAATGCATTTTTGTTGATACATTTCGAGCACACAATTACCCTTTCTGAAGCACATGTCCAAGAGGCAAAAAACCTCTTTCACTTACATTGTGGGCTTGGCTGATAATGCCGTGGGTATGGCTGATAATACTTTTGATCAGGTGTATGCTCATGTGGCTACTGGGTTCTCTGACACATCTTCATTTCTTCGGGAGTTGACGCTTAAATCTATGCTTGTGTTAGCTCCTAAGGTATGTGCATTCTCTAATATATGTCCTTTTTTTGTTATTTCAAATTGCTTGTAACTTTTCAACTTTTGGGATAAGTTTTACAAATGGGTCAGAACTAAATGTTAACACATAACTGGGTACCTGAACTGAAGCATTTATTTGCTTGATAACTTGACACTTTCCTCAAGGTAGTTTTCGTCTGGGCAATTGGTATTTCTTGATTCTAAGCATCCACATGCCACTCTAAATATCTATATTTTAATTGGTAATCTAACAGCACTACCTATGCCCCAGGTCTTTGGTCTAGAGCGCAGGGCGTGTCTGGGTTAGGCGCCTGTCACGGGTTCGAACCTACAGACAAAAACCTGGTATTATAGTGGAGAAGGTAGCGGCAGGCGTCAATTCTCCACTGAGTTTTGAACCTTGCATCACTAGCTACGGGGATCTCTCCGTTGTAAAGAAAAATGAAAGAAAAGCACTACCTATATGGAGTGCTAGAGGTGGATGCAATATATTGACACGGGGTTCAACTGAACCTATTACTTTTGAGGCGGAGCATATTTATGTATAAAAATTTCACTAATAATGCAATAAATAGTAATATGGACACGTAACTTTTATTATACAATGGGTTCAATGCTAAAAATCTTAAAGGTTGAACCCATACACGATACAACTTAAATCCTAGATCCGCCTTTGTGGAGTGCCACAAAAGAAGTAAGATGTTGATAATCTTTAGAATGGTTATTGGACTTTGTACTACAATTAGTTCTGGATTAAAAAATGTGAATTCGGGTAAAAGAAGATGTGATATCGGCATATAACATGCATGTTGCATAATAAACAATCAATATTGCATGACACACTTCTTCCATCTGTTAACCTATGCTTCTTTCTTCTCTAAATTTGTATCCATCCCTTACAAAACTAAAATGATCATATGTTATGTCGTCCTTGCATTGAAGGAAAAAGGTCATTTTTAAAACATGCTAATTATAGTTACAACAAAAACAACTCAGAAGTTGGTCAATGTGTTTCTAGCACATGTCCAACACGTGATCTATCAGATGGTATCTGACACGGATATGTTGTTTTTAAAATCTTCATGCTTTACCAGTTATAAGCAGCCACATCTTGTGTTATTTCCTAGGATCTTTCAAACTGATGTTGTTCCTTTCAATTTTCACTGCAGCTGTCACATCGCACTATATCGGGGTCTTTGTTGAAGTATCTTTCCAAGCTACAGGTATGCATCTTAGGTGCAAAACTACTACGTATTTTTTTTGTGCTAGTTTAATTTCTTTGCCTCATAGTTTCTTTTTCTTCTATTTGTTGTTCATTTAGGTTGATGAAGAACCAGCAATTAGAACAAACACTACCATATTGCTTGGAAACATAGCCAGTTACCTCAATGAGGGGGTAAGAAGTTGCTTGTTTGATTCTCATACAAGTGCAGAATTCATATAAGTGAATAGATTTTTTCAAATGTCTAAGGGGTTTACTTTGTATTGATAACTCTTGTTATGTGTAAAGAAAACATTAATGGGCAGATTCTATTACAGTTCCATTTTAATACTTTTCCAAGGCCTCTTTTCCGTTGTGATGGCAATTGATGGTTCTTTTGTGTGTAGACGAGGAAAAGAGTTCTAATAAATGCATTCACCGTTCGTGCCTTACGTGATACATTTTCACCTGCTCGAGGAGCAGGTAGGAATATAATTTTTTTTGCATTTGCTTTCATATTGATTAGCTGAATGAATCTTCTTGAGTTGATATTTTTCAGTGAAAACTTTTGTTGGTCTTGCGACGAACGTCTTTAACTTTGATTGCCATTTGTATTCCTCCTTTCCTCTATTCACATTAATGAATGTAAATATTCTGTGGCAGGTGTCATGGCATTGAGTGCTACTAGTTCTTATTATGACGTGACTGAGATTGCAACTAGAATTTTACCTAACATTGTCGTACTTACCATTGATCCAGACAGGTATCCTTCTGTATTAGTAGTTTACATTTGCTGTTTTCTTAATCCTTATGTTTATACTACATTACTTTACACTTCTCTTCCAGATTATTTTAGCACGAACTGTTAAGGAAAAATATTTATGAAACTCTTCCCTTTTTCCTGACAATGGAGTTATTTTGCTGGGTCTAAATATGAATTATTCTTACTTTCTTGAGATGTCAGAGGTTGCTTTCATATATCAAAAGATGTCAGAAATTGCTCTCATATATCAAAATGTAACTATGCTTAAAAGTAGTTAAATACAGCTTGTAATTTGTAATAGTTACTCTGTGATGTTGTTTAAGAATATTTTGGTTAATGCTTGCTAGCAGTTTAAAATGGCAATGGTCCCTGGCTGTCTTCTCTGTTGGTCTTGCTTGCTATGAATTAGTGATTTTGATGCCAGGAGCTACTTTGAACGCCTATATGCTTGAACTCCATGGATGTGTTTCTGTAGTTTGTATTCAGTTTGGATGTTTACTCGTGGGAGTCCTTGGTTTAGGTTATTGGTATTGGATTGCTGTGATTGCTTGTATCCTTTGTGGATACATTAATGTTTAGACTGGTTGAGTCAGTTCTCCAATCTAAATTGGTGACACAATTATGTGTTCTTTGGCTGTCGTGATGCTTATAGACATTGCCGTATTGGTAAAACTTTAAGAAAACAAGACATTTGCAGTAAAGGACCGTTTTACTATCCACCAAGTTCTGAAGCTGGAAGCCTGGAACAATATGGATTTATTGGTTATCAAAAATAAAGTTTAGCTTGTGTTTACTTTGTGAAGCCTCTAGCTTGTGCTACTGTGCTAGTGCCAAAGCCAAACTGAATCTACAGACGGGACTTCAAAACTTCTTCCATTTCTTCTACTCCGTCTGTTCCATTATTTTGACTTTTGTATTATTCTGGTAGTTTAAGGCTAGGGAGAAACTATTATTGACTGATATTGACAATTTTACAGTGAGCCTATATATATAATACATGTCCTACTCCTAATATATATGAAATTAGGGTTATTTACTACTATTTAAATATCAAACTAACACTGCCCCTCAAGCTGGTGCATATAAATCATATGTACCGAGCTTACCGAGCTTGTTACATATATAACTAATACGAGGACCAGTGAGGGACTTGGTGAAAATATCAACAAGCTGATCATTCGACTTTACAAATTTTGTAGCAATATCTCCCGAGAGTATCTTTTCTCTAACAAGGTGACAGTCAATCTCTATGTGTTTAGTTCTCTCATGGAACACTGGATTTGACGCAATATGAAGAGCAGCTTGATTATCACACACAAGTCCCATCTGACTAATCTCACCAAATTTCAACTCCTTAAGCAACTGTTTGATCCAAATTAGCTCAGATGTCGCCATAGCCCTTGATATTCTGCTTCTGTACTAGACCGAACAACCACATTCTGTTTCTTGCTCTTCCAAGACACCAAATTTCTTCCTACTAAGACACAATATCCAAATGTAAAACGTCTATCAGAAGGTGATCCTGCCCAATCAGCATCTGAGTATCCAACAATCTGCTGATGGTCTCGATCCTCAAACAATAAGCCTTTGCCTGGAGCTGATTTTATATACCGAAGAATGCGGACAACTGCATCCTAATGACTATCACAGGGAGAATCCATAAACTGACTCACAACACTCACATGAAAGGCAATGTCAGGTCTAGTCACTGTGAGATAATTTAATTTACCAACCAACCGCCTATATCTTGAAGGATCGCTATGAGGCTCCCCTTGTCCTGGCAGAAGTTTAGAATTCGGATCCATCGGAGTGTCAACAGGTCTACAACCTGTCATTCCTGTCTCCTCAAGAATATCTAAGGCATACTTCCGTTGTGAGATCACAATACCTGAGCTAGATTGAGCGACCTCAATACCCAGAAAATACTTTAATCTGCCCAGATCCTTAGTTTGAAAGTGCTGAAAGAGATGTTGCTTCAACTTACTAATACCATCCTGATCATTGCCGGTAATAACAATATCGTCAACATAAACGACCAAATAAATACAGAGATTTGAAGCAGAATGTCGATAAAATACAGAGTGATCTGCTTCACTACGAGTCATGCCAAACTCCTGAATAACTGTGCCGAACTTACCAAACCAGGCTCGAGGAGACTGCTTTAGACAGATCATAGAGGGACCGGCACAACTGACATACAAGGCCACTAGACTCCCCCTGAACAACAAACCCAGATGGTTGAGAGGCCAATGGTGAACAACCATGGATAGAAAAAGGCGGACCGATGCAAATTTAGCCGCGGGAGAGAAAGTATCGCTGTAATCGAGTCCAAATATCTGAGTATATCCTTTGGCAATAAGACGAGCCTTAAGTCGATCAACCTGGCCATCTGGACCAACTTTGACTGGATACACCCAACGACAACCAACAGTCGATTTACCCGAAGGAAGAGGAACAAGCTCCCAAGTACCACTTGTATGTAAAGCAGACATCTCGTCAATCAGTCGCCATCCGGAATGAGACTGTGCTTCACCTGAAGACTTAGGGATGGAAACAGAGGACAAAGATGACACAAATGCACAATGGGATGATGAGAGACGATGGTAACTTAAACCGATATAATGAGGATTAGGATTAAGTGTGGACTGTATACCTTTTCGTAGTGCAATCGGTTGATTAAGAGGAGACAAGTCTGCAGTATTAGCAAGGTCAGGTCCAAGACGTGAATCAGCTGGGCCTGATGCTGGGGGTGGACGACGATGATAAGTCAGGAGTGTTGGAGTTGTAGAAGGTTGAACTAGACTAGGTGGTGGCACTGGAGCTATTGTTGGTGGAACTGGACTAGGTGATGGCACTGGAGCTATAGTTGGTGGAATTGGACTCGGTGGTGGCGGTGGAGCTGCAACTGAAACTGTAGGCGGTGGAGCTATGGAGGAAGATGAATGGGAGATAGGGACTGAATCTCCAAAAGAAGGAACGGGTAGCACCTCAGAAATATCTAAGTGATTAACTGGACCTGTGAAGTATGATTGGATTTCAAAGAAGGTAACATCAGCAGACATAAGAAATCGCTGAAGGTTAAGAGAATAACATCGATATCCCTTTTGCGTTCTCGAGTAACCCAGAAATATGCACTTAAGAGCACGCGGAGCTAACTTATCTTTTCCTGGAGTAAGGTCATGAACAAAGTATGTACTCCCAAAGGCACGGGGTGGAAGAGAGAACAAAGGTAAAGTGGGAAAACAGGACAGAGAATGGAACTTGATTTTGGATAGTTGAAGATGACATACGATTAATAAGATAACAAGATGTAAGAACTGCATTCCCCAAAAATGCAGTGGAACATGAGATTATATGAGTAGGGTACGAGCAGTTTCAATAAGATGTATGTTCTTTCTTTCAGCTACCCCATTTTGTTGGGATGTGTATGGACAAGATGTTTGAATAATCCCTTGTGAGTTCATAAACTGCTGAAATGGGAAAGACAAATACCCTAGGGCATTATCACTACGAAATGTGCGGATAGAAACCTCAAATTTATTTTGAATTTCAGCGTGGAAGGTCTGGAAAATAGAAAACAACACAGATCGATTTTTCATCAAAAATATCCAAGTGCACTTGGAATAATCATCTAAATGGACTAAAGTAAAAGGTGACTGCTCGATTATCAAGACACCGCGGGAAATGGGAGCAGTATGCTTGAGATGACATGACTCACACTCTAGAGTGGACAAGTGAGATAAGCCAGGTACCATTTTCTGAAGTTTTGACAAACTGGGATGTCCTAACCGTTTATGTAACAAATTTGGTGAATCAGTAACAAGACAAGTTATTGGAGGAAGACAAGATGCGAGTCCATGTGATTTTGCAAGGATAAGGTAATAAAGTCCATCTGATTTACGTCCGGTACTACGTTCCTGTATAAAAACAAGGTTATCAGGCAATAAAACAACAGATTTAAGTGATTTGGCTAAGCGACTACGGCTATGAGATTAAAAGGACTACAGAGAACATAAAGAACTGAGTCTGAAGGAAAGGAAGAAAGTGGACTTGCTTGACCTATTGCAGTTGCCATGGCTTGAGACCCATTGGCTATTGTGACTGTTGGAAGAGATAGAGAATATGAAATACTAGTGAAAAGAGATTTGTCACCAGAAAGATGATCAAACGCACCTAAATCAATGACCCAGACTCAGAAGGTGAAGATTGGGAGACACAAGTCATGCTACTATTTGTTGGAACAATGGAGGCTAATCTTGAAGATGTCTGTTTACGTGCTTTGTACTGAAGGAACTCAATATAATCCGGTAAAGAAACCATCTGGATTGGATTCATTGCATTTAATCTAACGGATTGTGAGTTAAAAGCGTCAGGTATGAATGCCATTATAATATTGCATCGGAAAAAGCAGAAATTTTCTGGAAATTACTGTTCACGCCGGAAAAAATCACTGTTCACACCGGAAAAATATAAAAGTGGTCGGAATTTAATTTAAATTTGATGGGTAGGCTTGGATTTGTGAGGAGAGGACACTGTCCCGAAGAAGCTTTCCCAGAATCTGACAGGAAACAGCCTCTTGCCGGAAAAAAACACTGCTCTTGTCGGAAAACACTTTTCTGGTAACTGAGAAATCACAAAATCTTGATGGGTCGAGTCGGAAGAGTCAGGCGACCAGCCCAGTAGAAAAATCGAACTTGAAAGATGCCGGAAAACACTCTCGCCGGAATCCTAAATGCCGGAGGTTCGTGACGGCGCGTGTGAAGTGTTCTGCCGGAGATTTTCACTGGAGTTTGGTCGCCGGTGACAGGAGAACCTTGTGGTGGTGTTGGAATTTGCACAAACCCCACTGAAACTCAGATTGACGTAAACAACTGCTTAAGTCACCGGAAAATTGCACGGTGACGACTGAATTCTTCCCGAATGTCGTTGGAATGACGTACAACGATAATTATCTCACCAATGCTCTAATACCATGTGAGAATGCACGGGAGAAAATATTATTGACTGATACTGACAATGATACAGTGAGCCCTATGTATATAATACATGTCCTACTCCTAATCCATATGTGATTAGGGTTATTTACTACTATTTAACCATCAAACTAACAATTGAGAAGTTAATTTGACGAAGAAAACATCACATATAAAGGTAATTAGTTAAATAGATAAATTAATGTGATTCTTAAAAGTTGAATCAAATAATATCGATGGAATGCTGTCAAACATTTTTGGAATGTCGCAAACTGGAAAGTGTCTAGAAATTGGGAGGAGGGAGTATTTGCGTGGAATATTTATTTTCCCCTGCCCAGATGGCACTGAAGATTATTTGATGTTTATTTGCTTGATCTTACTTTCTGAACCTTTATTGTGTTTGAGCGAATGACTCATTCTGAATATTTCTGCAACTCGATCTGTGTATGCACATGCACTCCTAGTTTCACTGCTCCCTTTTTGATGAAACAGTGATGTCCGATCAAAAGCATTCCAAGCGGTTGACCAATTTTTGCAAATAGTCAAGCAGCACCATGATAAGGTATATATTCTTCTTGATTTTTGTTTTGTGGACATAATGTTTTCTAACTATAGTCTTGTGTTTAAAAGCTTTCTTTCTGTGAAGTTATGGTGAGAGATCACTAGATGATATTACCTTGTGGATTAACTTTTGCGCAACCACATAAAGGGCAAAAAAGAAAAAGGATTTCCCCTTTGAAGTCATGAACTGTTCAGCAGGCATAGACTGCCCTTGTTCTTATCCAGAAGAACAACAGTTTCTTCTTCTTGTTAATCCATGTGGTCATAAACTGCTCAGCGGGCTGTGTAGTTCTGCCATTTGTGGGGGAGCTTTTCGCAGTTTACCTGGATAAACCTTGACATTAGGCTGCCTTCAGCTGCGTGAAAATTTTCGCGTTTGTTCAGAAATATTTTTTTATTGTTCAACTTACTCATGTTTGTTTATTTCTCTTGAACTCTAACCTTTTACCACATTGGTGGGCTTTTTGGGTAAAATCAACATATGTTTCTGCTATTATGACTATTCCAGAACTATATTACCTGGCTTGCATGAGTTTTCTATATGTATGAATTTTGTTCTTTTCATGGTAGTCAATATATCCTCCCATCAGTGCCCCATCACTGATTCTTTGTTGCATTTTCACTTATATGTGGATCTCTTTCTCCTCCTCCCGTCCCCTGACCATGTATAATATTTTTGTTTTGGGCATAATATACAGACAAGCACCGGAGGTACCAGCACTACAAGCATGGGAACTTCATCAATTCCTGGAAATGCGGGTTTGCTTGGGTATGCTTCTGTTCTTATGTGTTATTTTGCTGCTATTTCAACATTTGACCACGATAGCTCTGATTTGGATACAAGCTGAAACAATCAAATCTTAAAGCTTATTCACCTGAATTTGGATATAATTATGGCAAAAGAATATGTTAACTTGTAATTCCAGCATTTTGCTGTGATTATGGCAATTTGAAGGCCATTGATTGTGCATTGGTGAATTTTTAGTGAGAATTACTACTAGAAATGACGATGTAATGAAATATTGTGGAATTTCAATGTGATGGTTACATAAGCTGTACAATTTTCCTTTTCCATTATGCAGTTTGCATTTTTCTTTCCTGTCTTCTTCAATAGTATGCCTTCATTGCTTTGATGCAGTTGGGCTATGAGCTCTCTGAACCATAAAGGTGGCAAAACCTCAGAACAGAGTTCCAATGCTCCAGCTAGTGTGCCTGTTGCTTCTGCAGTCTCCGATGCTAGCTCAAGTATGCCTCTTGCCAATTTCTTTTAATAATGCTACTGCCCTTGGTGGATAACCGAGATTATTGTCACATTCCTTATTTCAAAAAAATGAGTTTTATGCTTAGGATGATGCCTTTGTCTCTGGAATTGCTATTGATATTGATTCTCCAAATCACATAGTTGCAGATAGTTCGAGTATAACACCAGTCCATATAAGAGCAGGAGCAGATGTGGCAGATCATCCTGTACCTGTATCCCCAACGTCAACTGATGGATGGGGAGAACTTGAAAATGGAATTCATGAGGGTAATGGCAGTGACAAAGATGGTTGGGATGACATTGAGCCACAAGAAGAGCCAAAACCATCTCCTTCTCTGGCAAATATTCAAGCTGCTCAAAGACGTCCTGTCTCTCAACCAAAACCACAAGGTAGTAATAATGCCTGGTAAATTTGAGTGCAAACAAAAGCTAATATATATGTCTCTAGAAAGATTCAATTCCTTGGTTTGTGTATAACTAAAGGCAATCGCATGCGTATCCACATACAGTGAGAATCGAAAATCCCTGGGGGTATGACTGGGAGGATTTTGACTGCTGCAATTTGTAATTGTAGGTTCTGTCTGATTGCTCGCAGGAAACTTAATTTTGACTGATTCTGGGCACCCATCACCCCCTCCCCCTAACAAATAAAAAGGAAAGAGAGGAAGAGAACCACAATGATGGAATTAGAAAAGGAAATAAAAGACAAGAAATTGGAAGCCTATCATTTGATCGTCAGGTCAACTAATTTCTTTTCTTTAATGTTTGTTTCAGTTACTGGTTTGAGGGGTAAAACCACTTCTAAGATGAGTAAAGATGATGATGAAGATTTGTGGGGTTCTGTAGCTGCTCCTGCTCCAAGAGCAACTTCTCAGCCATCAAACTCGAGGGCAAACCGAACAGTTGATGATGACGACCCTTGGGCTGCCATAGCAGCCCCAGCTCCTTCGGCAAAACCTTTGAATGTGAAAAGAAGTGGAGCACTTGATGACGATGACCCCTGGGCGGCTATTGCAGCTCCTGTACCAACTGCCACGGCAAGACCTTCAATTGGGCGAGGCCGAGGTACCAAACCTGCGGCTCCTAGATTGGGTGCGCAAAGAGTAAACCGAACATCATCTGGAATGTAAGTTACAAAAGTAAAACTAGGCTCAGCAGCATATTTGAGGTAATCCTGTAAATTTTTTTTGCCCCCAGGCGGCTAAATTTCTGACTGAAATATATGATTGAAAGTTCTATAGATGTGTTGTATCATTAGATTCCTCAAGGACAACGGGATTAGTACTAATTTTCCCCTGGTCAAAACACTGAATTTCTTCTTGTAAGAGAAGTAATCAATTCTTTGTAGATAGATGTCATTACTTTTCGGCATTAATGTTGAAAGATGGTGATTTTCTTTTGCCGATGGCGACTAAATCTATATCGCTTGTTCGTCATTTCTCCGCAGTATTGCTCCTCTCTTCCCCCTTCCCCCCTTTTTTTTTTGGGGGGGGG